>JAXQQM020090772.1:0-36771 GCA_034641835.2 Pinus albicaulis
TTTTGACTCAAAGTCCCACCGTGATCGCCATTATGTTAGTGAGCGGTGGGATAACTGATGGTAGATATGCTTAGTCCAAAAAGGGGCTTTCCTTGAGTCTTGTAAGATATTTAGATTAAAATGAACTGAGAAAAGTCCCACCGTGATCGCCATTATGTTAGGGTCCCGTGATTTGGCCGATTGGTGAGCCAAATGACGATGTAACATCAAACCAAGCTTTGGAGCCCAAGGACCTAGCCTTCCTGGACTCAGAGAGGGCTCTCTCTATATATGTAAAAGATATCGGTGTGTTTGCTTATGATGTTCTGATATTAGGCTAGTTATGAAGTAAGTTTTTGATTTTTGGTTTTTTAAGTTTGTGAGGGATAAAACTGATCAAAGATATAAACTGGATAACAAGATGTAGATAAACTGGGCTATGGGGTCAAATAGGTCAAGGAAGCTATGAGATGATGATGCAAGGCTACTGTAGGGCCGATTTGATTCACGGTAGAAGGGATCTTTGGGCAAAATGGAGTAAATGGACATCGAGCTTGTGAAAGACGAGGGATTTCAAGTGTAACTAGTTGATAGCAGACATAAACATGTTATAGCAAGCCATTAATCATGCTAGATGTAACTATGAGCTAATTAATACATAGAAATCAAACATTCCAGCCATACATAGAAGTATAAGACCCTCTAACTTTGGGAAATGGCTATCAGACTTTGGGGAAAACACATAAGACAAACTAACAACTCATAAACTACACCGGAACGCCTAAACATAGTCTCTAAGTCATTGGGCACTTTGAAAAACAAGCTTTCATAGTTTTAGGCAAAGGGCTAGATCGGGACTAGGCCTCCTTGGTTCAACAAGATGATAGGCTAATCAGTCAAAGAGATAGTTTCATGGACAGAACTATGGACAGTCATAGGTAAGCAGGGCACACCATACATCCTACTCAACATGCATAGAACTTATGAATAAAACTAGCAACAATATCCTTAAGTTACTAAAGAGCAGTTAAGAATTATTTAGTACAACTAAGGAAGAAGAAAACATAAAAGCTATGAAGATTCAGGAATTTTGAGGTGCCTCCATGGGCATATCTCAAACTTAATCTCTACTGATCTATAGCAAGCAAGAAGCATGTATCATGAATGAAAACTAGAAGACAACAACAAAGCAAGAAACATTATACCATTCTACCATGTCATGGAATCCATCAACAATCCTTCATCATCCATCCAAGAACATTCAAGAGGCAATCCAAAAGCATAACACAAGTATTTTCTCCAAAGCTCATATGACCAATATATTGCTTCTCTTTTCAAGTTCAGCCTTCTATTACAATGAATCATCTTGGAATATATAGGCCAAGAAGGAGGAAAACCAACCAAGGCAACTAGCTAGCCATTGGTTCAAAATAAATATCTAAACTTGTCCTTGAGGCTTTGCAAAGCCCAAGGCACAAAATATCTCATAAAATATCTGGAAAATGCTAAAAAAGAAAAAATAATTGACTTTGCATTATTTTCCATGTACAAAAATAGCTAAACGCACATTTGGAAAAAACAATTTTTAAAGGTTCAAAATTTGCAAAAATATTCAAAATTTGCATTAGAAAAAGGTCCCCTGAATTTCCGGCAACATTTGGCAGCCTTCCCGTTGTCGAAACGAGGCTTATGATAGCTCATTGGAAAGCTATGAGTGTATAATTTCTTTATGAACTGAAATTTTCTCAATCTGATGCCTGAAAGTCTTCCAAAAATGCACCTCTGTGTAAAAACACAGAAAATAAACCTTGCTGATAAACGGGGCAACATGTTGAAAAAGTGAGTGTTTTTTGTATCTTTGGGGGACCAAAACAACTTCAAATGCTCTAAAAATTTATGAGTAGATGCCCCTAAATTTAATGCATCCAATGGTACCACTCTCAAGAGTCGAGGATGCTCCAAACCAAAATGGTGGCACCCATGATTTTATGCAATTAGGCTCAAAAATGTCAAAAAACAAGAACATGTCAAAATTTGCTCAATTTTGGTGAACAAGTAACTCAAGGCTTTTTAGAAACATGTCTAGAAGCTCGGGCCAAAATTCCAAGCCTAGAGGTGGCTTTCTCCTTTTTTCTCACCGGGCGCCCTCTTTGGGCAGTTTTGAGCTTTTCTTGGTTTTCCTCCTTTGTTGCTTGGCATTCTAGCTTTGGTGAAGAAGTCATGGCCCCTTGCCTTCTGGTTGTAGATGAAGGAGGCGCTTTCAAAACCCTATGCTTATATATGAAGGAGGTTTCTTTGGTCTTCAAACCCTCTGCTTATAGATGAAGGAGGTTTCTTTGTTCTTCAAACCCTCTGCTTATAAATGAAGGAGGTTCTTAGTCATGTCATATCAACAGCCTCTTGACAGTGTTGTTTTTCTTTCACTGTTCTTTCAGGCTTCGAATGTGGTCGCAAGAGCTTGATGAAAAACTCTTTGCACTGTAGCTGCATCCCAAGCTCAAGATCACATTGAGAAGCAGTTGTCTTCTCATGTGGCGCCAAAAATTGTCTTCTAAGATGCTGGTATGTTTCCTGTCCTTGAAAGATCCATCAAACACTGTAAAACACCTAAAATCAGCTTGAGATTATGGTCTATGTATTTCTGAGACTTAAGGGTGTATCAGTGGCGCGACTTAGGGTTGTGACCAACTTTATTAGCAGAGTGGGAGGTTTGTTATGACTGGTCTATAGCAGATGGAGGTTTTTTGGCTCTTGGATAGTTTGCAAAGGGTGAAATGTCTTAAAGCGCCACTTCCTAACTTAGGGGAGGTTGTTTGAACAGATTTGGATTGTTTCTTTAGAACTGATGGTCAAACTAGCATGGTTGAGGTTAAGTAGGATTTGATAATGAGGTTTCATCTCGTCATGGGCGGACTGAAAAGGTAGGAAGGAAAAAAGTTTATGGGGGTTTTCTAGATGACAAATTGACATATGGAGATCAGCTTCTAGAAAACTCAGCTAGAATTTAGTCATCAACAACAAGTGAAAAATACTGATGGCTAACACTTCCAACTCTGTTTTGTTTTAAAACAGTGGGTTTGTCATTTTGAATATATAAACCGGAACAATGACTCTGACCTCAAGCTTTAAACCTTGACAAACAACGCAACAATTTCTACATCTCTTCTACCACTGTGTTTTTAAATAGTACAGGTAATCTTTATGATGCATAACAACCCTTTATAAAACTGCCAATGAAAAACCTGAATACTGCTTTGTTCTTTTGAAGGACAGAGCTGGTTTTGTAAATCTGTCTTGACAGTCTTTGGCATTTGACAGCTCCTCCAATCTTTAAATACAACAGGTGCCAATTTTACTGACCTAACTTGGATTTGGTTATGATTTCTCAATTTCAAAAAGGCGCCCCCCCCCTTTTTTAAAATAATCCCTGCCTGAAGGTACATTACTCATGATATATCTGTCTCTTTTGAATGATGAAAAAGATGCATTTATTCCAAACTCCAAACTGGCAATCTATCAAACCACTTCTTTGTCTATTTATGACATTGTACACCTATTTACCAAGTCCTTCTTGGGGGCTAAACTTGAATAACCTCCCACTGTTTGTGATGTATGTCTGAAAGGATAAACTGGTGTAGCAGGAACAGCAGGGTTCTTTGAAACCTAGTTATTGTTTGACTTTGACCAGGGTATTTGACTTTTTGTAATAGAACCATTTGCAAAGGTCAACTTTGTCCACTGTTTTACCTTCTTAGTGACAATCTAGAGAAAATCAATCAGAATGTATTTAAAGAGCACTTTGACAAACCTTGGCAACTGTTTTGTCATTTAACAGGAGATGGCCTGTGTTCTTCCAATGTATTTGATAATCGCTGCTTCCAGGTGATTTATAAGTTTTCACCCTGGACTGTAAGCGCCCTCTTGTGGTTGCATGCTTTCACACCATACTTCTCTGTTTTACTCAAAAAGAGATCCTTTAAACTTAATGGCAGGTGACAATGGGGTACTTTTTTAACCACTTCCTTTAAAGAAACTGCTCCTTTTGGTATCAATGCATGCATATATACAATATTTTCTCCCTTCCACTACAAGCACAGTTTGACAGAAATCTCATTTGAATAGGAAACCAATACCTTTGTATCATAACACTATCATTTACCTGTGTAATGACTTCTATTCAATTTCTTTGTATCCTTCCACTGCATTTTATATCAATCAGTTTCAGCAACCTGCAATGGCTCTGGCCATCTGCTCATACATGGAGGAGGCTCTTCATCAGGTAAGGTGTCTGAAAGTTTCTTGACAACTCTGTTCGACACATCTTTTCTCTGGATGTGATGGTAAGTGAACCACTTGAAAAACATTAATCTTAGCATCTTTACTTACAAGCATCATTGTATTTCAGAAGAAAAACCCTAGCCACAGTGACACTGTCTCCCTGCACTGTTCTAAGGGTGACTGAAATATCATCATTTGTTTTGGTCATCTCATGACAAACTTATTTGAAGGATAGTTTTTGTGACTATGGAGGTCAGTGTCTTTTGAGAAACCAAAAACTTTCTTTCTGCCTGTGTAATGGCATTTGTTAACAGCATCTATTCCATTTGATCTTGTGGACAAAACAGACTTCTTATGATTGGGATGTTTACTGATGACAGGCCTTTCTAAAGTTCAACAATTCACATGATTTGAAAGCTTCAGATGACCTTCTTTATCAAACCAGACTCTCTTTTCCTTTGAGCTAGCATATTTCAACTAAATTCCTGTTATGATCATCAGTTACATCCATAAAACCTGGAGTCTCTATTTCACTTGTTTCAATTCAAGGCAAACCTGGACTTTTGCAAATCTTCAAAGTCAATACTGGCCAGCGCCCTCTGCTTGTGGATGAAGGAGGCGCCCTCACCCTCTGCTTGTAAATGAAGGAGGTTCTGGGCCATGACCATTTGCCAGTTTGCTATGACAGTGGTGTCTTTCTGTGATTTTCATGATGGAAAGAACTGTAAAGACTAGATGAGTAGCTTTCTGTTTTGTAGGCATATCTCAGGCTCAAGTTACATTTAGAAGCAGTTGTTCCTCTAACTGTAAATTCAAGCATTTCCTCCTGAGATGAAGTTATATTTCCTGCCTTTGTAGAAACCATATAACACTGTGAAAAACCTAATAGTCAGCTTGAGATTGGGGTTTATGCAGTGCTGAGATCTAGGGGATGTGAGTGGCGCGACTTAGGGCTTGTTTGTAAATTTCATTTGCAAAGTAAGAGGTCAGTCATGGTAGGTCTGTTGCTGATGGAGGCTTTTTGGCTTTTTGATGATTGCCAAGGGTGAAATGTCTTAAAGCGCCACTTCCTAACATAGGGGAGACTTTTGAAACAGATGTGGATTTGCCTTTTAAAGCTGATGGGCAGACCAATAAGGCTGAAGCTAGATAGGATTGTGATATGAGGTTTTGATTTCGACATGGGCGAACTGAAAAGGTAGAAGGGCGAAAAAAGTTTTAGGAGGGTTTTCTGGATGACATATTGACATAAGGAAATCAGTTTCTAGAAAACTGAGCTGTAGATATAGTCATCACTAACATGTCAAAAATACTGATGGCTAACACATGGGATACATCGGCCAACATGAAAACGCGACCATTAAAGAAATTAAGAACGCCTTGAAGCAACAATTCAAGAAGCCTAAGGCCTACTCTCAAATAGTAGTTGATCTGAAAGACTTCAAGTAGGGGCTCTCTGAGTCTATGTGGGAGGCTGATCAGTAGTTAAAGAAGGTAATCAGAGAAGGAGGGTTCTAGTATGATGACAAACAACACACGGAATGGTTCATTGCTATGTTGTTGCCTCACCTACGCGTACCTATGGGTCATCAAACTTTCGAATCGCAGGAAAAAGCTTTGGAGGTCGCTATGAAATTAGAAGTTGCGCCCAGAGATGATGCCCAACTGGGCGTCCAACAGATCCAAGGACAATTGGAGGCAATGCACATGGAGATCTAGAACTTGCAAAAGGAACGAGGGGCATAAGCTAGCCCCGAAAGATGGTGCATACGATGCAGGACGAATGGTCACGCCAAGGATAACTTCCCTCTATTAGCAGACTGTATGCAGGCCGGGGGACCTAGTCTGTTACGCCCTAAGGAAGTTATAGGATCAATGGGCTGACGTTGTAGTGTAAAGATTGTCGCTTTGCAGGGTTGCACGATACAAACCACTATCCCTGCCTTGCTTCATATGTCTCAGACGTAAAGCAGCAATGGTGCAGGTTCTGCCGGTCAGTAAGACACGATGAACAGAACTACCAGATGTATGATTCGATGATCGATCGAGGGAACCTCTATAGGGTACAGTCGGATCCATCCTCTCCAAGATCCCTCTTGAGCATAGGTAGCTCCCCAGCTAGGGGCAGGGGAGATGGGAGAGGTGGAAGCACAGGTCGGGGAAGAGGGAAACTAATCTGTTATAATTGTGGGGAAGTACGACACTTTGCTAAGGATTGTCCCAATCCTACAAGGCAGTCCTTCCGGTATTGCAGACATTTGGACCATGCAATTAAATATTGTCTGATATTGATAGCAAAGATACAGGGGAAGCAACCGACACCTACGTAGAATGTGCAGAGGGTTAAGGCTGAACCGCAAGACAAAGACCCAAGCGTGAATGTTGTAACATGTAGTGGGATGGCCACCGCAGGGCCTAGGGAGAAGACTACGACTAAACCTCTGATCCGGCAAGAAGCTATCAAGTAAGACGGTTTGAATCTAAGAAAGGAAAAAGAAATGTTGGTCATCACTCGCACAGACTCTGCTAAGGCAGAGGCATCTACTTCGCAGCTTCCAGGAGGCCTCAAGGCAGGTGAGGAAGTCAAGCCCTTTTTACAGGCATGTATGAAGCTGCTGCACAACCCAAAGGCTATAGAAAATATTCAGGCATTAATAGATAGCTGCACAACATGACCTAACCTCCCTCCGGAAATCAAGGACGTACACAAATTATATAGATATAAGAAACACACTGGTAAGGAGATGCGATTGACTGTGCGTATTGGTGATTACGAGATGGATAAGGTTATTTTGGACCTAGGGTCAGATGTGAATGTATTACCTAAATAGACGTGGCAATGGATGGGGGAACCTAAGTTGGAATGGTCCACTATCCAGCTGCATATGGCCAATCAACAGAAGATCATACCCTTAGGGAGACTATCAAAGATCATGGTAGATATCGCAGGGGTCAAGGTCCGGGCTTATTTTGAAGTCATTCAAATTGTAGAAGATGCGGACCCCTACCCTGTGCTTCTAAGGTTAGATTAGGCCATAGATATGGGAGGTATCATTAATTTTAAGAAGAGAAGCATGGTGTTTAAGAATAACGGTACCAGGGTGATAGTACCATTATATCCTACGGAAGGCGAACGATACACAGAGCCAGTGCGCGACAAGGAGGAGGTGGATCACATCTACAAATTAACTACGTAGGATGAGGATTGGATCAACCCCACGGCGGATAGAGTACTCTGCTGGGAAAAGGACAGTGAATGTTTCTCTGACTCCGACGAGGAGATGGAAAACTGGCACAATCGGTTACATAAGGTCTCTGAGCTGCGATGCCTTCGGGTCACAAATAACTTCCACTGCATTTTGTCGGAGGTAAGAGATCTACACTATTTTGATGGTTTTGGTAATGTTAGGGACTTTTTGCAGGCATTTGAAGTAGAATTTCCCAGAGAATGAAGGTTATGGACCCTTAACCTAGCTATGCGTGCTACCCCTGCACGATGGTGGGATACGCATAAAGAAGCGTTCCAGGAGTGGGAGAATTTTCAAGACATGATGATCCTGTGATTTGAGACTCTAGCGAAAGTACGGGTCAAGATGTTCCTTGGCCCAGGAAATCTGCAGGAACACATGGTTGCATGGATAAAGGCATGGGGTGACTGAACTACAGAAGAGCAGGTTCATTTATTCATTCACGCGTTGGGTCCCATCCCTACTTCATGGTACCTGGATGCGGAGCTCCATCAGCGAACCCGCCATTGGGAAACTTTGATGAGTGACTTCGTAAAAACATTTGGACTGTGTTGAAGCCTCGAAAATCGCTGCTACAACATTGGGGGATAACCACCCGGTCCGGACCTTAATACAGCTCCTTTTCCGTTTATGATAGTGGCTCCGACTGGTTTAACTAGGTCCAACAGACTGATAGGGGGTTCTAAGGCACTTGAAAAAGCTCTATAGGACATAGATACATTTGTGTTTTGCAAATCCGACTCCTCTATAGCATCCAGGGCACCAACCTGGGAAGCCCAGATGCAGGATATTATCAATTGTCGCATCTTGGCAAGGGAGGACGGTGGAGATGATCCACGGTCTATTGTTATCCCAGAGTCGAAAGGGGAGCATGTCATTGAAGGACCTCCACTATGAGCAGTCGACGTTACTAAGCCGCTCAAGCTGCGCAAGGTAAACATTGGAACAAAAGAGCACCCTAAGATGGCTACGATTGGGGACTACTAGGATGAGGAGACAGTAGGCAAAGTGGCCGAGTTACTTACAGAATACCAGGAATTGTTCCCGAAAAAGTTTTCAGAGCTGAAGGGGATCACGAGGGACTTGGGAATCATGCATATCACTCTCAAACCTGACGCGTGGCCCGTAAAACAGTGACCCTATAGATTGAACCCCAAGTATAAGCAGAAGGTCAAGGATGAACTCGATAAAATGCTTGTTGCGGCTATCATCGAACCTGTTCAACAATTAGACTGGGTCAGTTCAATGGTGGTTCAGGAGAAGAAAACTAAGGGGGAGATTCAAATTTGTGTGGACCTGCGCAAACTGAATGATGCATGCATTCATGATCCATTCCCGACACCATTCTCAAATGAAATTTTAGACAGCGTGGCAGGAAAGGAAGCATAATCCTTCATAGATGGGTTCTCAAGATACCATCAGATTAGAATCACACTTGAGGACCGCAACAAAACCACGTTCGCCACTGAGTGGGGATATTTTCAGTATACTGTCATGCCGTTTGGACTCAAAAATGCCCCTGCTGTCTTCTCAAGGGTTGTTGTCGCAGTATTAAATGAATTCATCCACAAGTTCCTCGAGGTGTATTTTGATGATTGGACTATCTTCAGCCTGGTAAAGGCACATGTATCAAACCTGCACGTAATGTTGAATGCCTATCGAAAACACCAGATTTCCCTAAATATCAAGAAGTGTATCTTCTGCGTACCTTTCAGAATCTTGCTCGACCACATAGTTTGTCGGCAGGGACTGATGGTAGACCCTGCCAAAATCGCAGTTATCGTAAACTTGCCAGTACCAACCATGGAGAAACAGCTGCGCTCAATCCTTGGACACACAGGCTACTACAGGAAATTCATTCAAGGCTATGTGCTGATTACTACCCCCATGGAACAATTTCTCAAGAAGGATGTGTCATTCTTTCGGAGTGACGAATGCCAAAAGAGCTTCTAATTACTCAAGGAAAATATGGTCTCGGCACCTATTCTCATCTTTCCTGATTGGGAGAAGGTATTCCATGTTCATGTCAATGCATCAGGCATTGCCCTCGAGGCTGTCCTTACGCAACCAGGAGAAGGAGATATTGACCATCCGGTTGCCTTCGCAAGTAGGAAACTTTCTAGTGTGGAACGCAACTACTCCACCACAGAACGGGACGGGTTGGCCATGGTCTACACTTTGAAAAAATATTGGCATTAATTGTGAGGAGGACACTTCAAAATGTTCACAGACCATTCAGCTTTGAAGTAGCTGGTAAATAAGCCTGTGTTTGGGGGGGGAATATGACGATGGCTACTGCTATTTCAGGAATATGACTTTCAAATCATCGTCAAGCCGGGAAGGTTGAATTCTGGGCCGGATCACCTGTCCCAAATAGAGAATGGCGAGGAGCCAACTGACCTAGAAGCCAAATTTCCTGATGCGCAACTATTTTCTATTAAGATAGTATATGCACACTTCGCAGATATCATTCACTACAGGGATGGCACCTCCAGATTACTCTGTACAGTAGAAGAAAGAGTTAGTCACCCGGCCAGCAGATTTTACTATCATCGCAGGTAACTTGTATAAGATGGGAGCATATGAAGTATTGCGGCAGTATGTTTTGGAGCATGAAAAGCATGATATCTTGGCAGAAGCTCATGACGGAGTAGCAAGAGGTCACTACGCAGGGAAAGAAATGGTGCAAAAGGTCTTGAGAGCTGGGTCATGGTGGCCAACCCTGCATAGTAATGCACATGATTATTGTAAAGCATGTGATATGTCCCAACGAACAGGGAGGTCATCCCGCAAAGATGAAATTCCCCTTCAGCCACAAATGGATCTACAAGCATTTGATAAGTGAGCCATCGATTTCATTGGGCCTATCAACCCACCAAGGAAGAAGATGGGCACGTGCTACATTATTATCGCCACTGTTTATGTAACTAGGTGGGCTGAAGCACAAGCCATAAAATATTGTACTACAGATACCGCCACACATTTCATCTTCGAACACATCCTGACCAGATTTGGATGTCTAAAGATCCTCATGAGCGACAGAGGAACGCACTTTTTTAATGAAACAATCCAGGCTTTGACCGAGTAGTTATGGATCCATCATACAAAGAGCACACCATATCACCCATAGGCCAACGGTGCGGTTGAAGATTCTAATAAAATCTTGGAGCATGCGCTGACGAAGGTATGCAATGCTAATCGTAGCGATTGGGATGTGCGCATCCCATCGGTCCTCTGGGCCTATCGAAAGACCTGCAAGAAGCTGACAGGAAAAACCCCATTCAGGATGGTTTATGGTAAAGAAGTCATCATGCCCATGGAATATATTGTTCCTAGTCTACGTATCACAGCATTTACAAACATGGCAGAACCTGACATCATGGAGGAGTAATTGGCGCAACTTATGTCATTGGAGGAAGATCGATTTCTTGCGAATTTCCATCAGCAAGTCCAGAAGGCCCGCGATAAAGCCTGGCATAACTGACATATTTTCCAGAAGACATTCACGGAGGGCGAACTGGTCCTCTTGTATGATAGCCAGTTTTCAAAGCATCATGGAAAGTTTCGACAACATTGGCTTGGTCCATACACAGTTAAGGAGATCATGGATGGCGAAGCTGTTAGGCTAGCTACCCTGCGTGGCGATATGCTACCAGGCTATGTCAATGGTAGTTGGCTCAAACCATATCGGATCAAATAACTATATGACCAGAGTAACCGTACAAGCGCAGGCAGAGACCCCGCCACCACAGTGACTCGGGACGAGTCACAAGATTGTGTTGGGGGACTATTGGAACGGGGTCCTCCAAAGGCTACGAATTGGGACAATTTTGAATATTTTTATATAGTTTTTGCATATTTTAGTCTAGCGCAGGGGTTTTGGGGTGGGACAAAGCCTCGAAAGCATTGTGATGGGTCAAAGGGTAGACCTAGAGTTTGCAAACCATGGTTTTGGGACCACAGGAAAGATTAGGCTAGATTGTTATAAATAGAAAGACATTTTGAGACATTAGAGGAGGCAAAAATATTGAAGCGAACTGTGAATTAGTAGAACTGTTTGGGTTATTGGGGAAACGACTCCTGCTGGCTGTGTGCGTGGAGATCCTCAGTTCTGTTGTGTGCAGACCCTACTGCTGTGTGCATAGGTTGAGTTTTGGGTATTGTAAAGGGGATCTGAAGGACTAATGAAAGCGAAAGGTTGTTGAAACGAATCTCGGATATCTGTTATGTTATGCATAGTTCTGTGTTAAGCTGCGAACATAACTGTGTTATTTTCTTATGCTGCGTTGACATATGTCTGTTATATTTTATGCAAGAATATCTATGTTAGTTGTGTTATTGTTCTATGAATTTATGATCTGTTGATTGCTGTGATTATAATTGGTATTGCGCACATGGATGCGAAGGGATCTTTAGATTTGAGTTCTGGGATATACGATCTAGTAATTGTGACGTTGAACGGAGCTCTTCTTGACTTACCTACCCTTTACTAGGGTGCGAAAACCTGGTTCCAACGCCCACCCATACTACTTCAGGTGAGAATTTGGCCCGCGCAAGCAGGTCACTGCCGAAAGGGAAAGTAGTATAGGGTTTTGTTGGCAAACCTTAACCTCCAAACCTGGGTCAGGACCCCTAAGCCAACAAGGGGCTGAAAGTTTATAATTGTTTTCAGAAAGCAGACCTCTCTTACTATTTGTTGAACTCACACAGTGTGTGACTAGGCTTCTAAACTGCTCAGTGCTGGTTTGACACAATCCGAGGGAAGTCTATGAGACTACTAGAGTTAGTAGGTTTACTGGAGGCTAGTGGAGTCACCAGGTGGATATTTTTTTATTATCTTGAGGATAGGTATTTGTGGTCCACCACCAACAATTTTCAAAAAACCAATCTAGGGATGTTTTAGGCTTTTATGAGTTCCTTTATGTAGCCCTAAGGTTTCATGAGTGTCCTCCAGTTGAGTCAACATTTTTCTAGGATGGTGAAACAATTATATTCTACTTTTGGCTAACACTCGAATTTCCTAAGATTTGATAAGGGTTTATGAAGTCCTAAGGAATACTTAGATTGTCACTAACTCAGAAGGTCCCACCGTGATCGCCATTATGTTAGGTCCCTGTAATTTGTTATATTGGTGAGAACAAATGAATAGGGGTAACATCAGACTAGTCTTTCGAGTCCTGGGACCTAGCCTTCCTGGACTCAGAGAGGGTTCTCTTTATTTTGTGCAAAGGATGTGAACTTGTTTTCTTTTTAGGGTATGATTTTAGGCTAGTTGTTAAGTTTAGGGTTTGTTTGTTTGTTTGGGTTGGATAGATGATTAAGTAAAATAGATGGAGTGAGATATTTTCAAGTCATTGGGCAATGGAGTCTATGAAAGGTTATGGAAAGTTCAATAATGAATCAGGGTGCATCGCAAGGAAAATCTAACATGGTCAAATAGACATTCAAGGTTTTTTGTGAGATGGAATGAACATTAAATTGGTGAACATAGTAGATGAAAAAGGGAAATTAAGAATCCTTGAACAAACAACTTTAAACAAGAAGGGTCTTTAACACAATTAAGCATAAAGAAGTAATCATAAGACAGGGCAAACCAATAACTCTTTGATTAAACTTAAGCAAATAAGCATTCAAGATAAACGATCAAGTGAACTATAGAAGGCAATAAACTTGTATGACTTCTAGTAATTTCACCTTCAAGATTAGAAAACATTCAAGATAGACATATAACATAGATCAAAGAAGAGGGAACTCCTAGACATCATTGATCACAGTCATAAAGACCTCCAAAGCAACCTTGTAGGAATGGACAAAGGGCATGATCAAAACATAAACCTCTTTGGCTAAAACTAACCAATGATACTTCAGAGAAAGACCCTAAGAACAATGTTTAAGTAACATCAAACAAGCAGAGCTAACCATAAAAAATATTTGATATCTACTATATTGAAGCATTCATAAGATAAACAAGCATAAGTGGGTCTAGAGAGCAACTAAGAATTCTCTAAACTGACCTAGCAGAAGAAAACATAGAAGCAGTGAAGGATAAACAGAACTAAGGTGCTGCAAAACAACACTTCTTAGTCTAAAACTTTTTTCCTACTACAATAGAAGGATGAAAAAAATTATAATACAAGAAAACAAGAGTAAAATAGAAACACATCACCATTTTATAGTGCTCATGGATCCTGCAAGCACGCCTTCTCCAATGTCAAACAATCCAAGCCATTCACAAAATCAGATCTAATTTGTCTTTAATCTCCAAGTCCATGTATTGCTCTCAATAAAATTTCTAATCAAAAACCAACTACAAAGAGGCCTCAATGTTGTATTTAACAAGCAAGGAAGACAAAAAACCTAATTAGGTCTCTAGAAACCAATTATTTAATCATAAATGTCACTTTTGTCCTTTGAGACCTTGCAAGGCCCAAGGCACAAAATATTTGATGAAAAATATCTTTTCGAGCATTTTTGGCAAAGAAATTTGACATCTAGGCTCTGCCAAGCCTCCAAAATGTTTCCTAGCGTACATTGTTGATGTTTTGACTATCACGGCGCAACACTGAGATTTAAGGATGTATTTCCTGGCCAAGGGTGCAGCACATGCATAGGAAAATTGAGTCAACTTTCAACAAGGTTTTGAAGGCCTTCCCAATCTCAGAATGGGATCCGTGATGGCTCGTTGGAAAGCCTATTGAGTCTACTTTCCATGAAATCCCTTATTTTTTTATTGGATCCATTTAACCTGTTCAAAAATAAAAATTCCCAAGGCTGGTAAAGGCACAACACATGCTCTGAAAACTAGTCAAAAGGTGAAATTTAGGGTGTTTTTGACCCTTTTAGAGGACCAAATCAACTCCAAATGACCTGAAATTTGGTGAGAATGTTGTACTTGAGCTGAGGATTCCAAAAATGTAAAATTTACCTCCTGAGGATACCATGAGAAAAAACGTAGCACCAAGGGCGCTACCCCCTTGGCCCTCCAAATCAACAAAAATAAAAAATTTCCAAAAAGTTCCCAAAATTTGCAATTATCTCCATTTTTATGTCTAGGATGCTTGCATGGAAGCATCAGCAAGAAGGTTAAGCTTTTTTTGACCATTTTCCTCCTTGAGGGCTTGAATTTCGGCAAGGGCTCTTTTGAGCTTGGCCCTTGCAAATTGATTTTTCAATGCATAATGCTTGGCCACCTTTTTCTATAGGCCAAGGTCCCTTTGTATCTTCTTAAAGTGCTTGTGTTCATCCTTATAATACTGAATAATGTACTCTGCCATGCCAAGGCTTCTTTGGAGTTCCTTAATCTTCGCATCTTTTCTTTGGAGCAAGATTATTGTAGCCCTCTCCTCATCTTCATTTTCACTCTCAAGGTCAATGAATTTTCCTTCTTGTTTAGTTTGATGCTAGCCTTTCTTCATTCCAACAGTGACCTTCTTCTTGCCTTTGTCAAGATTCTTAGTCGAGGTAGATAGCATGGTCCCTTGCCTTTTAGAGGCAGCAAACACAAGCCTCTTTCCTCTTTGATATGTGAGATGGAAAGGTTCAATTTTGTTCATCTAAATGCCCTCACCATGGCTTACCTCATGAATGTTGTTCTTTTCCTTATTGATCTCCCCAATGGTGTTTTTTGCACCGTGTTCTTGACTGCCTTTATCAGCCTCACTTTATTTTCCTTCCATGCTGACATCACAGTTGTTATCTTCATTTTTATCATCATCCCTTTCTCCTTCATTAATATTAGATGCATTATCTTCTTGGTTTGGCGAGCTATTGCCACTGTTAGGCTCATTGTTTTCACTGCCTACTTGGCCATCATGACTGTTGTCACTATTTTCACTGCCTCCCTTCTCACTGTTCCTTGCTTCTTTGCTGTGATCTTCACTGCTATCACCAACTTCATTTTCATTTAGGTCCTTGGTGTCACTGCTAGTTTTAGCATCATTAGGGCTATCAGTTATCATGGTTTCAGCTTCATCATTGTCTCCTTTGTTTCCAACATCATCACAACCCTTATCATTATTTGTGTTGTCATTGTTAGAGGTGTCCTTATCAGTTTATTTATCACTGTTTTCCTCTTCACTGATTTCTGCATTTTCATTTTCCTCATTGACTAGTGGGTTGTTTTCAACATAATCATCATTTTCTGGGCTACTTTCCTCATCACTTGCATTTTCATATTGATTTTCATCTGCCTCCATGTCTTATGCTTCATTCCTAACCTCTTCTTCTTCTTTTTTGTCCTCTTTACTGTCCTCTTCTTCATCATTGTTGCCCTCTTTACAGTCCTCTTCTTCATCATTGCTTGATTTATCACTATCCTCTCCTTCATTCTCATTTGATGGGTCATCTTCATTTCCCTCATTGTCTGATGCATTAGGAGAGGGTGAGGAAGGAGGATGGGATGATGAGGGCACATTTGGCGGAGGATGGGGTTGTGGGTTTTTGAACACTTCATGGGCAATGAACACCTCCCATGGAATACCCTTTTGCTCTAATTGATGCAACACAACCATCTTGATGAGAGAATGGTGAAAGAGGCTCTGCATTTGTTGTGAAGGATGCATGTTTTGCACAATATAAGACATCTTATCAATACTCCTATAGAGATAATAGGGAAAAGGTAGCATCTTTACCCTAGTGAAGTCCATGAGAAATCCTACGTGGTATGAATAAAGCCTAGAAAACCTCCCCTCACATGTAAAATATTTCATGATGATTCTCATCAAGAGCGCATATCACTCCAACAAATGTGAAAAGGGAAAAAGGGATTTGCAGTCATCTTGGTATCTAGGTTTTAGGAAAGGCTCATAATGGCTTAGGTCCAAATTAGCCTGTTTGAACAACTTTTCTCCCACACTAGGTATCCCAGTGGCCATAGCAGTGGTATTTGTGGATAGCTCAAAGTTTACCCCTGCTAAATTTACTTGATGGTCATGAAGGTTAAGGATAAAAAGCCTGGTCAGTTCAGGGTGATTTTGTACCTGTTGTACTCTTCCACAAAAGTCAAAACAACCCACATTCTGGAAATATGAAACTTTCATAGGAAGGCCATAAACTCCTTGGTCTTCAGTGGCTCAAACCTATTCACTCTTCCACATTTGCGCTGCTATCTTCTAGGCCCTTGGCCTCCCTCACCACTGTCACTATCACCTTCCCTTAACATTTTGCTTTCACTGTTGCCTTGAAAGACAAAAACCCTACTATCTTAAATGTTCTTTTCTTGTTTGCAGATGAGGGAGGTTTACTGACTTTTAGCTCATCTTTATAGGGTTTATTCTTCGAACCAAAGGACAAGAACTTTGAAAATGAGGTGGTGTTTTGTACTTACCCCTCAGAGGTGTTATGAAGCCCTTGGAAGTGATTTTGACGAGGCCTTTGAGAAAATTTAGGGTTGGCCTGATGTAAAGGCCCTCCTGGCCAAACATGTAGCACAGGTGCGTAGCGCCGGGCCAGTCGGGCTGCTTAAGGTCGAACGCGTAGCGCACGGACAAGGTTGCATGGGCCTGTCGGGTCTCTGGCCGGGCAAGGTTGAACGCGTAGCACGTCAGGTCTTCTGAACGGTGTAGTGTTGAACGCGCAGCACGCGGGCATGTTAGGCCTTTGGTGAACGCGTAGCGCATGGGCAAGGCTGCACGAGCCTGTCGGGTGAGCTCCCGTGCAGGGTTTAAACACATAGCACACTGGTCTGTCAGGTCTCTGGCTAGGTAAGGATGAACGCCATTTGTTGGCATGGGCTGTCGGGTTTGCACGGAGCAAACGCGCAATGCAAAATCACAAGCGCGCAATGCACAGATAAAATTACACAACAGAAAACGTCCAGGAGCATAGTGCGGGCTTCCAGGTGCGTAGCAGAGGGAAACTTTGCTTGATTTTTCTAGAAAAGCACAATTTTCACTCAGAATGCTCTTTGATGATTTTGTGAAAGCAAAATGAGTTGTTGAAGGGTGAAGAGGGTCTTTATAGGTTTAAAATTTTGATTTTTAAATCTCAAAACCTCTTTTCTAATGTTTTCTTTTCAAGCCTTTGACCTTTTACTGATATTTTATTTGGCCCTTTTGCTACAGGTGAACAAAACTTACTTTTGGTCTAGTGATTCCTTTCATCATTTCCTTAATAGATGATTATGAAAAATTTGTCCTCACCTTTCTTACTGATCATTAGGCATGATAAAATCACCTTCTTATAAGCATTATGAAATTCCAAATCATGTTTATTACCTTTTTGACCACTTCTATTTTGCAGGTGTCTGAATTTATAATTTTGAAACTTTCCCATTGATACTCTTCACCTCCCTGTTCTGCAGACTTTTTTTGAGTGACAAGGTTCACTTTCTTTGGTTGGTCCATGTCTTTGAACATTTTTACTTTAGCAGGTGTTATGAAACCCTGAAGTGAATTTCCCCTCTGATCCTTGAAAATGCTAAATTCTCTTTGATAACCTTAGATACTTACACAGTGGTGGCATCCTCAAAAAATTTTATATTTACCTTGGCGCTTATACCATGTTCTTCTATCCTTTAACCACTGAATGTAAATGGCTGAGATGAGAGCTTGAACCTCCTTTATAAGTCTTGTTGCATTGGGCTTTTGTTTGGCATACTGTTGATTGAATCAAGCTTAGAAACCTTGATCTCCCCTTTAGAATTAGTTCTCCCTGCTTTCCTCTAGAAACTCATCAGTTACCCTATCAATTTCCTTTACTGATTTACTTCATGACATTCCTGCAGAAATGTCAATCATAGTTACTTTTTGCAAAACTTTGAAATTTACAAAGTAGATTTCTTTGGAGATCTCCTGCTCTTTCTTGGGCAATCGTGTGTTGCTCTTCTTTTTCATTTGAACCAAGTCCTAGTATAAGAAGAATGGAGCTTAAAATACCAATGAAGAACCTACAACCTAGTAAAAACCTAATGATCTAGTGGTAGGGTTTTAACCTAGTCCTCTGACTGAAATTAGGCTTCGGATCTTAATAGTGAAAAAACAGAGTTTTTTGACCAATTGGTGTATTTGAATATATAGAAATGGATGTACTTGATTGATCTAAAGAGCTCATAGAGGTATTTCTGAGACCATCAAGGTTTGAGGAACCTGATGAAGATGGGAAAGGATAGGCTGATTGGTAACCCTAGATGAAAGTGAAGTAGTGGGGCAAAGGAAAAACAGAGTTGTGGTTTGATAGGTGGGAAAAAGGAACTAGATGAGTGGCATAAGCCCATGGGGGGGCCTTGAGGAATGGCAGGTTAATCATGGACTGGTAATTAGTATAATAATGAAAAATTTTGTTTAAGGATAATGAAGGCAGTGAGATTTCTAAAACTCACAATATTCAGGAATCTTTTTTTTAGAAATCCAAGACTGATATTTAGTCATCTTTAGATAATAAAAATGACTGATGACTAACAGTGGCTCCACTTGGGGAGGGCAGCTCCCTTTTCGGAGGTGTCCAGGACCTCAGAGCTCAAATCTCTGAGTTTTGAACACCAGTGCCTCATCCATTGGGCAGATTTCTCTTCTTTCATTTGTTGATGTTTCATTGAAGCTATGATCTTAAGAATCTGAAAGACATGATTGCTTCAACCTCATTTCTACCTACCCATCATACCTTGCCTATCATTTTTTCTTCCTTTTGGGTGCACTTGGACTGGAAAACCTTTGACATTTTTTTTCTTTGAAAGCATAAAACAAAAACTAGCTACTTTTACCCTTATCACTCCCAAGAGTTCAGATTATACTAATGAACTCTCTTATTCTCTACCTAGTCTACTTATTTGCCAAGATTAAGCTGTTTGACAAACTTTTCTTCTCTAATCTACTAACATGAAATTTTAAAATGACTAAACCAGGATTGAGCAATCTCATTTGCCATGGGATATGGCATTCGTACAAGCTGCACACAGACATTATTGTGTACAAACAAAACTAGAAAGTATGAGGGTTGTGTTTCATCATTTGTTAGTCATCCCTATCTTTCTCTTTGGTTCATATTTGAGCATTGAGAACCAACATCTTTTCTTCCTAATCTATTCCTACTAGCAAGTCAAGCTTAAATGATTTGACAAGCCTTCTTTCACTAACCTATCAACAGAAATTTAAAACATGTTCAGTCATGATTAGGCTAGGTGACTGAACAAGACTCTTTCCTTTGAACTAGTAGTGGCATTTAGGCTTGCCCACTTTCAACAACACTCTTTTTTGGGTATGGGGTTGTACCTATTATTTCCCTGCCCTCGTTTTCCTTCTTTCTTTGTTTTTTGTGTTTTCTTTTTTACTGATTTTTCATCATGCAATGTTATATACAATGAATGAAAATTTCAAACTAGGAATTTTGACAATAATAGTGCTTGAGCACCCTGCTAGTGACAGGACCTCCAAATAAGTCTTCTCCGTCCAGCTCTTGTAAAAAAAAAACATTGTTACCTCCATTTGAATGCATGATGTGAGGATTTTTCCACAAATTTTTAAACTGGCCATGCTCTCCTCTGTATTTTCTCCTTGATACTTGCTCCTAGGCTTTGTCTATGTCAAAGACCCTTCTTAGGTGAAGTAGGTATTCTTTATTAGTTTTGAAATAGAAAATGATGTCATCAATGTATATCATAGCGAAGTAGCTTAAATCGGGAGCCATGGCCTTTTGGAAAGTATCTTCCGCACTGCTTAAACCATAAGGCATTTGGTCATACATGTAGGGGCCCCAAGGTGCTTTGATAGTGACTTTGTACTGATCAGTTGGAAGTATTATCACCTGATTGTAATCTGAAACCCTACCAAGCAATGACATTTTGTTAGAACCTTCTACCCTTACTAGTGTATGATTTATCTTAGGAAAAGGGTATTTTTCCTTCACGGAGGTTTTGTCTAGGTACCTAAAGTCTATACATAGCCTATACCCCTTTTCTTTCTTTTTTACTGACATAATCTGCTCAAAAGGGTCTCCTTTGAGAGGAATCCTACTTGGAATAATGTTTGTGCCATAAGGAATTAAGCTCTCATCACCATATGCAAAAACATCTTTAAGATCTTTGCACAGCACTATGTATTTCTATTTTATGTGAGGTGGCAAATTTTTGGATAACTTGATCATTTTGGGCTTTTCTAGGCTACCTATGTTGTAATTTCCTATATAAGCCTCAGTAGATACCACTTTAGGCTTTTTAACGACATTATTGGAATCCACCAACTCTTCTGAAGTGACAAAACCTTTTGGCGATGAGTTATCTCTGCTTTTCAATACCTTAAGGTCCTTTTGATCCAGGTCCCTAGAAAGTTCTGCTATATGAAAGTGTTCCAACATTTCTACATTAGCAGAAGTAAAAGGTTCTGTATCCGGTGTTTGTTCTTCTTTTGGGAAACCTTGTTCAGGCTCTAAGATTGGTTTTGGTATTGCAATTTCATTTTCAGATTGCATAAAATTAAGTTCAACCTTGCCATTATGTTGTTGTTCCAGGCTGCTAGAGTTTTGGCTATTGAGTTCTTCATGCAGTGCCTGGTTTGATTATTGTGGTATGCCTAGATTTGTCTCAATTTCATTTACCTGCTCATCAATGTCTTCTTCATTACATAAAATGAATGAGTCAAGATCTTAATGGATGGAATAAATAGGTGTGTTGTTTGGCCTTTCTTGGCTACTAACCATATACTTCATGTGTGATTCCCGATACAATATCCTTGTTTGGTTAAAAACAGGGATGGTAGCATATGACATGTCTAGTTGGAGGTTCCCATGATGTTTGGCTCCCCAGGATCTAGATAAAAGCATGCCATACGTGGGGGGAATGCCATCTACTACTATGTCCATGACCAGGCCTTTAGCAGGGATTTGCACCAGATTTACACATATATCCTTGATTAGACCCAAACATTTGACCCTGCTTGAATCGAAATAATACAGGTCTTTGTAAGGTTTGATTATTTCCAGGCCCAATCTCTCCATCACTACCTTTGGCATGAGGTTGTGAGAAGCGCCAGAGTCCAGCAAGGCATTGTGTAAGATCTTGTCATGTATGTTTAAGCTAACATAGAAAGGGGGAATATCTCTTTCTTGATATTTTCCCTCTACTTCAGGTCCAAACAATAGCTCAGGTTTGTCATCAGTCAAGTCTAGTGTATTATTATCATTCCCCATGTTCAAAACTTTCAAAACTTGGGACCTATACATATCTTGGGTTATCAGTTCAGTCAGAGGTATGGTTATCTTGACTTTAGCAATCTCTCCATAAAAACTAAAAGGTACTTGTGTTTTGGGCATATTTACATCAGTTTTATAAGCCATAATGTTTTCTACAAGTTTAGTTTGTTGATTTTGATTTGGGATTTTGGACAAAAGAGTTTTGTTAGGGCCACTAGTAGATACACTAGGGCAACTTGGGTCACCACTTTGCTGGTTAGTTTTGTTTCTGTTTGGATCATTTTTCCTAGCCATGGTGTTGGTACTATCTATTGTCTTCTTAGGAATGTTTTCAAGGGTCTTCCTAACAGCACTGTCTGTTTTGTTTTTCTTGGAGGTTTCTTGATTATTTTTTCTTCTAAGGTCATATTGCCTATGGACCTCCATTATGGAATCTTCAAATCCTAATTGGTAGTCTTCAAAATTCTCATAGTTTGTTTCAATTTGATCTAAGGAAAAGAAACCTTGTTCTTTTTTAGTGATAAAAACACCACCCTCATTATCAGAGCCTAACAAGTTTACATGGTTTTCTTCCGGCTGTTCAGTCTCTCTTTCCTCTTAATCTACATAGTTATCTTAGAAAGGGGGCCTGATTTGTTGGTCATTGTCTCTCTGTCTAATTTGGGGAGGGTCTCTTCTGAATTTTTTATTTCTATTTCTGTTTTTGGGATTTTCTTGGTTTTCCCTAAGAGGTGCTCTTTCATTCAATTTTATCCTCTCCATCATTCTCTCCATTGTTCTAACTAGGCTATCAATTTTGGAATCAAATGAAGAGGTTGAGGCCATGGTTTCATCTTTGTAGGCGACTCTCTTTTCTGATCTCATCCTAGCCCTTTTTTCAATAAGGTTGGCCTCTACACTCACAACTCCCCTTTGCATGTCTTCTAAAGTTAGGGTATCTCTCTCTCTTAATTCATAAGCCATTTCTAGATCAAAACCTTCCAGAAATTTTGATAAAGCTAAGCCTTGTGGGGGTTTCATGTTTGGTGGGAGGGCATTGTAAACACTATTAAAACTCGTGCAATATTCTTGGACACTTTCCCCGACATTTCTCTTAAGGTTGGTATACTCTGAAAGGATTTGGAGAGGGTTTTTCTTGATTTCCCACTTTTTTATGGATGTCTGGTAAAGGGAAGGGAGATCATGTATGTTGTTGGAACAGGGTCTCCTACAAAGCTATGAATCTGGTCCATTTTGTATATTTTTTATTATATTTAGTCTAACGTAGGGGTTTTGTGGTGGGTCAAAGCCCCTAATGCATTGTAAGTGTGTCAAGGGTAAACCAAGAGTCTGCAAACCATGGTTTGCAGACCATTGGATGCGTAGGCTAAAGTAGTATAAATAGTTAAACCTTTTTTAGTCAATAGGCAGAGGATGAATAGACCTTGAAAGAAGTATTAATTGCTAGATTCAGGTTCAGTTGTTTTGGGTTAGGACTCCTGCTGGCTATGTGCGCGGAGACCCTTTGTCTTGTTGTGTGTGGACCCTACTGGTTGTGTGCACAGGTGGTATTTTTGGAATGTATGAAGATTTTGATATATAATATATGCAAAGTATTACTGAACCTTCTGTTGTTATCTGGATCTGATTAATGTGGACTAAGATTATCTGATTAAGTTGCGGACTTGTTTGTTTGATCTCTGTGATAGGAATTTCCTTGCATTTGGTATATTACTGTAATAAGATTGCACTTGTTGATTACGTCTCGGTTAATGAACGTGAACTATCTGTGTTGATGTTACTAGCTGCGATTAAGTTGTTTTATGGTTATAATTGATGATGCACACGTGGATACGAGCCTGCTATAACGGTTCTGATAAGGAATAGAGACTGGTTCCATCCAGAACCCTACGAACATCCCTTATGGGTATATGATCTGATAATTGTGAAGTCGAACGCAGCTCAGATTGAATTACCTACCCTCTCCCAGGGTGCGGAAACCTGGTTCCAGCACCCTCCCATACTACTTCGGGTGAGACTTTGGCCTGCGCAAGCAGGTCACTGCCGAAAGGGCCAGTAGTATAGGGGTTTGTTGGCAAACCTTAACCTCTGAACCTGGGTCAAGACCCCTCGAGCCAACAAATGGTTCCGTAGTCGGGACCGGGAGCATTTTGAGAGAGGGATCGGGTAATGCCAAGGCTGTATTGGAAACCTGAGAGAAAATAAATTTATGAATGGTTTGAACAGCAAGTTCAGGAATTCACAGTAACTGAATTTACGATCGGTCAATTTGTGTCTTACTCAGAAGCGGAGCGAAGGTTCTTCAAGGTCCTCCAGGGTAAGTTTCTACAAAAATTGTGGTCACTAATTAAGATCTTATTGCGTGAAAAGAGTGTCCTGTGTAGCAATACCGAGTGAATGAGCTCCGATCAAAGTGAGGGTACAACGCGCAGTGGCAAGTACTACAGAACTAATCAAGAGGGAGATCGATCTGTCTATAGTCCAGTGACTAATTTTGATGCACATAACCCCCCATCAACACCATCTTCGAGTCTGCTCAGGGGCAAGAACTCACCTCCGCCACCACCAGAAGATGATACGACTTCATAGATGAAGTTACCTCCTTCAAGGGTGTGGGGACGAAGATATGGATCAGTTCTGGTTTATCGCAGGGTCTGTATGGACTACGCGGAATGCAGTAACCGACGTTGTGAAAAGAGCGCAGCTGTCTCTTGCTTTTTAAGGAAGGGCCCTGGACTGGTACATGCGATACCTAGACCAGCATGCGAACGCAAGCCTTGAATACATTAAGGACGCCTTGAAGCAGCAGTTCAAAAAGCGTAAGGCCTACTCCCAGATAGTGAACTACCTGAAATATTTCGAGCAAGTTCCATCTGAGTCAATATGGGAAGTTGATCAGCGATAAAAAAAAAGAAATCAAAGAAGGAGGATTCCAGTATGATGATAGACAGTATGCAGAATGGTTCATTGCTATGTTGCTGCCCCACCTACGCATACCGATGGGCCACCAGGACATTGAGTCGTAGGAGAAGGCCTTGGAAATAGCAATGAAACTGGAGGCTACGCCATGAGATGAAACCCAGTTGGGTGTCCAACAGATACAAGGCCAGTTAGAAGCAATGCATATGGAGAACCAGAATTTGCGAAAGGATCAAGGAGCGGAGGTTAGCCTTGGCAGGTGGTGCATACGATGCAGAGTGAATGTCCACACCAAGGAAAAGTGTCCGCTATTAGCAGACTACATGCAGGTGGGAGGACCTAGCCCGCTGCACCCTAGAGAAGCTGCGGGACCGAGTAGGCCGGCACTATGGTGTGATAACTGTCATGTTACGAGGTTTCACGACACCAACCACTTTCCTCACCTTACTACGTATGTCCCAGAGGTAAAGTAGCAATGGTGCAGGTTCTGAAGGATAGCAGGACATGATGAACAGAACTACCGAACGTATGATTTGATGATCGATCGAGGGAACCTCTATAGAGTACAGACAAATCCATCATCACCAAGGACCCCTTCCGGTATCGGGGGTTCCCCCATTAGGGGTAGAGGAGGAGGCCGAGGTGGAAGTGCAGGTAGGTGAAGAGGCCAACTGATCTGTTATAACTGCGGAGAGATAGGTCACTTTGCAAGAGACTGCCCGAACCCTACAAGGAAATCCTGTCGGTATTGTAGGAAGTTGGACCACGTGATCGAGGACTGCCCAATTTTGATAGCTAAGGTGCAGGAAAAATAGCAGACAACTACGCAAAACGTGCAAAGGGTTACAGCGGAGCCTTGGAATAAGGAACCAAGTATCAATATCCTAATCCACAGTGGCCTAACCACCCGGGGATAGAAGAAAAAGCTGCGGCTGAGCCTCTGATCAAGAAAGCGGTTAGTAAATCAGAAGGCCTAGACCTACAAAAGGAAAGGGAAACCTTTATCGCAGCTTGGTAGGATTTCACAGAAGCAGCTACTTCGCAGGTTCCAGCGGCCACCAAAGGAGAAGGGATCCAGCCATTTTTACAAGCGTGCATAAAACTGCTGCACAATCATAAGGTCGTTGAGAACCTCCAAATACTCTTAAAAAGTTGCGCAGAGAAAACTAACCCGCCCTTGGAGGTGAAGGATGTAAACACATTGTAAAACTACAAGAGATGCACTGATAGGGAAATGTGGCTCACAGCACAAATAGGGGATTACGAAATGGAGCAAGTTATTCTGGATCTAGGATCGGATGCGAATGTGCTGCCCAAGAAAACATGGCAGCGCATGGGAGAACCCAAGTTGGAATGGTCCACTATCTAGCTGTGCATGGCCAATTAGTAGAAAATCATACCCTTAGGAAGGTTATCCCAAATTACAGTGAATATTGCAGGAGTCAAGGTACGGGCCGAATTTGAATTCATTCATATTGTGGAAGATGTGGACCCTTACCCTACACTCCTAGGGCTGGATTGGGCCATCGACATGGGCGGTATTATCAACTTAAAGAAGAGGAGCATGGTATTTGAGAACGGAGGGGTACGAGTTATAGTCCCCTTAGACCCCGCAGAAGGAGAAAGGTATATAGAGACGGTGCGAATCGATGAGGAGGTAGATCATGTCTACAAGTTAACTACACAGGATGAAGATTGGATCAACCCTACGACCGATAGTATGCTCTGCTTGGAAAAAGATAGCGACTATGTGTCTGACTCTAACGAAGAAGTGGAAAAGTGGCAAAACTGGTTGAACAACATATCCACGCTACGATGTCTAACGATTGCAAGGGATTTCTGATGTATCTCCTTGAAAGTACGATATCTGCCCTACTTTGACGGTTCCGGTAGCATTCCAGAATTTTTGCAAGCATTCGAGGCCGAAGTTCCAAAGGAACGAAGGGTATGGGCCCTCAGTCTCGCCCTGCACGCAGCACCTGCGAAGTGGTGGGATAAGTGTGAGACAACATTCCAGGAGTGGGGGGCATGTCAGATTATGTTACTCCTGCACTTTGACCCTTTGGTCCACTTACACAGGAAGCAACCCGGATTGATAATCCGAAGCTGCGCAGACTTGCACACAAAGACTACTGATGATGGGAAAGAGCGCGTAAATGATAGGTGCATCCCGTACAAGAACTCTTACAAGATAATCGATACTATGAGCATAGCGGGTCTAGCTGCACCTACAGCTATGACACGACTGTGCTCGTTCCTCCTGTTATCACAAAATCTGACCTGATAGGTTGCTCATCAGTGGAATTTGTGTAACTGTTTCAGACCAATCTTTTGGCTGAGGCTTAGCCTCCTCAACCTGAGACGACTCTCTTAAAGGTTTATGATTTTTGATTAATGGATATATGGCTAACTCGAAGGTAAAAATATAAAATGATATAAATAGTTATTTCACAGATTAGAAAATATTCAATGGGCTATGGAGTCAAAATAATCTTCAACAAAACATCACAATCTATTAAGCATGGAAGTCAAGGCATTTGGAGACTAAGTCGATGAGTAAAAAATTAACACAGTGAAATACACAGTCCATTTTCATATGAAGGACAGTTAGAGCATTGTCAAATTAATTATAAGTATCACATACAAATACCACTGCAAATAGATATATTGAAGAAGGCCATTAGAACAATAATGAACATAAACTCCTTATGAATCTTGAGTTGTCAAAATAGATCTTTGCATTAAGTGAAGAAGAAGCAGCGACATACAATAACACACAGTCTTTGTTAATAAAAATGCCCAACCCTTGTAGAATTCAACTTCATGCTCTATATATAACATTTACAATATAGGATTCTTTCATCCTCCACTAGAGAATTCGAATTCCCATGCTTTGACACCTTTCCTAATCTAGAAACATGTTATTAATTACAATCTGACAGTTATACTGCTTTTCAAAAGTCCTAATTCTAATAGGACTAAAACTCCTACATATGCTTCTAACAACCTTATCTAGTCTTTAATTCATCCTTTTCCAGCTGCAATCCCATGAGTTCAAATTTTGATGCTGACCATTCACTTAAAGTCACCCTACTAATGATGATAAAACTGTCCTAGAAATTAGGAAACATGTTTCCTGTTTTTCAGCCCTTTACTTTCATTGTCATCTTCGATAACTTAAATAGTTGATGGATCAGATTCACATGTGTCATATTTGCCAAATATTGCCATAAATCCTTCAATCTTCCAGCTGTTGAAAAAAATATCTTAAAAATGATGTAAAAAGTTAGAAGATAAACCTGCGCTACAATAGTAGCTTGTTTTCGTAGCGCATTTTGTAGCTCGGTGTAAAACCTTTCTTTTTACTCATATTTTCACTTACTTTCTTCATTAGAACCTCCAACTATTATATCCATTCTTCCACCAGCAAATTTAAACCAAAATCTAATCAAAATTTCCCCAAAATTTATATGTAAATGTGCAAAAGATTGCTTCAGCAGTTTCGTAGCGCAAATCAACAGATTTGCACTATCTGCGCTACGAAACTACTGTGCAAGAAAATTTTCAAAACAATCTTCAAAATTCGTAAGTTTGGGAAGCTTAAACCTCATAAGGGCTGATATTATCTCAAAAAACATAGTAACTTAACCTCAAAGAGATGATCTTCATCAAAATTTGTCTTCACCTTAATGAAAGACTGACTTATAAATTGATCATTTTTCTGCACTGTTCCATTACTCTGTTTCACTGTTCCTTTGGCTTTTCTTGACATTTATTTAGCTAAATCTCCAAGTCTTCAACTTGTCTTCTTAACCTCCTATTGCTGGCCCTCAAATGAGTATTCATAACACTCACAAATTTTGTTTCTTTTATGGCTGGTACAGTCCAAGTGAAAAATTGTTCCTCGCTGCTAGGTATTTCTGGTCTAGAAACCTTTTCACCTTCCCAAAGGGCTTTCATTCTCTTGAAACTTGTTTTTTCAATGGCATGCTTTCTATATCTTTTCTTTAATCTGGAAATTTCATGATTGGCTTATTTTAATTTTTCCTCCATCTCTTCATAACTGATTTTTACTGTTTGTGTTGAGAATACTCTGTTTTTGGCATTTTCAGATATAGGTGAAGAAAGATCTATTATTTCTTCATAAACAGTGGGTGCTTCATTTGTTTTCTCCACCTCAGCATTAAGCTCTTGTATCCTCTTTGACTGTCTAGTTGCAGGCTTCCTAGCCTTGAAGACAAATGCTGCATCTTCATCTTTGAACTCCAACTTCTTAGATGACTTCATCCTTTTCTGTTTACCTTCATCAACTCTTATGAATTCAGCTTGTACTAAAGGAGACTCTTTTATATATATTGCATTCAAAATATAATCTAAGTTCCCTTTCAAACCTGGACTGACACTTGTTTCTGAAAGCACTGTTTTCCCTTTTGCTTTTGCAACTTGACTTCTAGTCAGTCTCTGTAGAATTTTTTTACCAGATGTCTCTTTATGTGTAGTTTCTTCAATTTCTTGCAACCTCTATTTTGCAGGTGGAGGAGTTTCTGCAATAACAACTGGTGTATTTTCTACCTGTTCTTTTACCTGTTTCCTAGGCCTCAATTTCACAAACCTTTTTTTCCTTGCAACTACAGGTTTGTTGGATTAAGCTGGTGGAAATTCTTTTGCCTTAGGGTTATTGACTGTATTTTGACCTTCTATTCCAAATCCACATAAAAATAGAAAATATGAACAATCTCTATTAACCTTTTGAAGCTCATTCAAGACCATATGTTTGAGTAAACCATGGTGAAACAGAGATGTTTCACACTCTTCAGATTTCACTTGAACCTTGTCTGCCATCTTAGCAATGCTTCTATACAGGAAAAATGGCAAGTCTAAAGATATCATACCTGTAAAGTGTAATAGAAGTTTGAAATGGTAGAAGTAAACTTTATGATACTTGCCCTTGCATGTGAAATACCTATGTATATTGAAGAGTAACTTAGCATAGCTATCTTTAATGCAGCTTCTGGGAATTGCATTATTTAAATCCATCTCTATAAATTATGGCTTTAAAAATATCTTGCATGCCTCCATGTCAAATCTGAAACCCTTAAACCATGTTTCTTGTCCTCTATGTATCTCAATCACTAGAGCTATAGTTTCAAGAGTTACTAAAAAATTCAAGATTCCAACCTTTGTATTTGAACCACTGAATTGCAAAGAAAATTCTTTTGTTACCTGACTATGTCCTCCCTGCAGCTTTTCACAAAACTTCAAACATCCCGCCTTTCTGAAAGCCTCTAAAACTGTTTTGTATTTAGCTAGAACTCCTGTGCTTTCAGGTTCTGACCTCAAGCAATGCCCTGACCTATGATTCTTTTAGTCCTCTGTCATTTTTGCCTTCAGAAATTTCGGTCTGCTTCCTATATATTTTAATGATCAGCCTCGCTTGAATTTAAAAGATCAGCCTCGCTTGATGAAATAATCTGCCTCACTTGATAACAGATAAAAAAAAGCTTTGGTGTAAGATGACCATAAGCTTAAAACTTGAAACATATATGTTTCACTGTTTGTTATGAAAACTAGAGTGAGTAACGCATATCAGCCTTTCAAATTTGAATCTTCTTTTCATAAATAACACCTCTACGATTACAATGATGAGTATGAATGGTTACATGTTTTGGAAATGACCCCTAAATAACTCACAATGATGTCTTTATATGAAAACCTAACGGATTCTGACATTTTTTATTCTTTGACATGACCTTCCTATGAATCCGTGCTTTCGTAGCGTACCTAGCGCAATTTTGGTGATATACACTACGAAAGTAGCAGCGCTTTCGTAGCGCAACACTGAGTTTTTGAACTGACCACACTACGAAACTGCGGTTTGGTGGCTAATTGCAGAGGATTTTTCCAAAGGTTTAAAACATGACTTCTGTATGAATGATGGGACTTTTCAACCATGGAATGAGACTTAAGGACCTTATTTGGAAATGAATACTGACTTTTTAAGACTTCTAAACCTATCACTTACCTTTATTAAGAATGAAATCACTCAAGACCTTTTTGACACTATGACTAAAACAAGGTAAACTTTCAGAGTTAAGAAATTTTTTTAGGGTGATAACACCTCCGTTTCAAATACTATTACAAAAAAACCAGGCAGGAGTACGCATGGATCACAGCACCTCTGAACAAACTGTTTCACAAAACCATGTTAGTTCGCAGGGACGCCAGATGTCAAAAAAACTGTGAATTAATAAAGAAAACAACCGGCCCACTCAAAGCGCAGATGAAACATCGGATGGACCACCAGGCACACAGGAAGCCCGTTGAATGTACACAGGTGCTCCAGGAGCGCAAATGTGCGTTAAGCGCACTAGAGCTACGAAAACTAGCCGTTGGGACAGTCAAATCAAGTAAATTGCAAAATCTACCATTGAAGGGAGCGAGCGGCGGGCATTTAATGACGCGATTAAGGGAGATCTTTTACCGTTTACATAATGGTAAGTTCCAAGTACTGCTTGCCCAACCGTCGACCGTTCGTACTAGCTATAAAAAGGGTCGATCAGACCAGACAAGGGTTCCGTATCAGTTGTATTTCTTGTACTTGGCATATCTTGCTGTAACGATTTGGTGCTGCAAGACGCTCTGTGTGTTTAGTATCTCCCTCATGTCCGAAAAACTTACCCCCTCAGACAGTAGCAACCCAGAGTTTTTTTTTCGTGCCAGGATGATAGCTACGAACCCCGCTGAGCCTTCTGAACCAGTAACCTCGATGGAACAAGGGACTGAGGAAGTAGTGGAAATCGATTCTGAGGTTGAAGAGATTCTCTCCACGCCGAGCCTAACCACAAGAAAAGGGAAAGAAAAGGCACGGAGCTCTGGAAAGCCCCCAAAGGCCAAGAAATGGGCTGCAGGAAAGCCGCGAACATTCCCACGAATCACCAAATCCCTAAAGGAAGCTCGGGAGGAAGCACAAACCGTCGAGCCAATTCACTGGTTACCCCCCTTTGTTCAACCATGAAGGGCATCAACACGCACGCCGAAGAATATTGATGGCTTGGTCACATACCTCCAGATGCCATTGACCTCGGGTGAGGTTCCCATCATTGGTGAACCTGTGGGTAAGCTTCATGAGGTCAAGTTTGATGACCACGACCTAGTCGATGTGGAGGCATTCCCAGAGCTAGCACCTGCGCTATACCTCGACACAATTCATGATGGAAATGGAGTTACAGTTGTCCCCCAGCACTGGGTGCAGGGGTTGGCCAGGTCTGGGCTCCCTGAACTTTCTCAGGATGCCCCATTTTGGTCATTACAATATTACGGGTCAGCTTGCACGGCAGCTGCTCACCCTAATTCATGAAGGCTGCCTATCGATCCAGGATAGGACACCTATCAATGCTACGTTGATTCATAGGATTACTGGTCTCCCAATGAAGGGACCAAGCCCTCTGGAGCGATTTGGTAAGAAATATGAAGCTATGACTGCTGAATTAATGCACCAAAAATTCCAGGTGGAGCAGAATACCTGGGGGTATCATCAAATCCATCAATGATCCCGCTACGTAGTTGGGCACGATGCTACTGGGATGCAAATTGATGCAAAAATTCCAAGTCGCCACTGTCCCCGCCTACGTAATCCAGCTGGCAAGCCAATGTGCAGAAGGAGTCTGTTTCAATTGGGCTCAGTACTTGTGTGACAAATTTTTTGCCAACGTGCAAGAATCCCAAGATGTAGGGTACGCTTTTTGTTACTCATGGTTGTTGTTCCTAATCACGTTGGTCGCCTGGGAAGCTCCTACGGAGTCTGTCATCCCTGAGCTTACCTTGGACATGTGTGAAGGGGCCCACTATCCGCATTTTTGGGACTCCAAGGATGCGCAACGCATAGAGGAAAATCAATTCTTCTAGGTCCTCTTCCAGAGCTGTGTGGAAACTGCCATCAACTCTCGCCCACATTTATCACCCACAGTATACGACAAGTACAAGCGCATCACAACTTTTCAGGTGACCATGCATAATATACAGATTCGGAGCCAAAAGGAGAAAGCTTGGACCTCGCTCCCCTATATGGTCACGGATGAGGAAATTGACAGTATTATTTCACTCTGGCCTCTGCAGTGGATGATCGGCTTCAAGACTGGAGCGCAGGGCCCCAAAGATTCCAGCACCACACAAGTACTTCCCCTTGCCACTAGTAAGGATCTTGGAGGTTCCAGCAAAAATACTGGGAACGATACAAAACCGGCTGCAAAGAAAGATGCGTAGCAAAGACAAACTGAGGAGAAGGATGCCGAAGGCACCACACATAAAGACTCGCAGCTCAACTTAGGAACAAAAGGATGGGATGCATCCCCTTAAGGAAAAAAGCGCACGAGTGAGCATGCCAAAGGACCCCGAAAGAAGCAGCGTGCTCTGTGGACAATGCATGATGAAACCGTCACCTTGACTGGCGGTGACCTTGAACAGATTGTTGATGCAGTCTCTCTAGCCACGCAGGATCGATGGGAGGCCCTCAAATAATAGCAGAAGGTTGCGCTTGTAGCATTACAGACTGAACTTCGTGAGTTATAGCTAAAAATAGACACACTGCACACCAGTGTGACTTTGGGACGAACGCAGCAAGCTACCAGTAGTGTTGCGCTCACCACAACCGATAGCCACCTCTGCCCTTTGCTGGACACTGCCCTTCTGATAAATCCACCCAACCTAAGCATGCAGGTCCATAGTTGCCTGGAGGTCCAGCTATACTTAGCCAGGCTACCTCAGAATGGTGTACAAGGACTCTACTCAGGAATATTCCAGGAGATTCAGCACCAGGACCTGCAGATTCACCACCAGTTAGACATGGCTGAGCAAATGATTAGCAAAAGTAATGTTGCAGCTGCCCTGGCCACCACGTAGTAGAAGGATCTCGAAAGCTTTATTCACCAGCTCTGCGCAGAAGTTCCCGTAGAGTTTCCAGCTACTGCTACACCCCAAGAAAATATTGAAGGATTGGTCGCTGCATTGAAGGCATCTCGAACAGAAGTTGTGGAAGTTAAGTCCCAGATGGAGCAACAGATTTCTAATCTACAGGTGAAATTGCAGCCCGAAACACCTCCCGAGGTGCGGGCTCAGTGATCTGCGCTAGTCACCGCTGCTACGAACGTCATCACAGGGAAAATTGCACAGGGTGCTCAACTACTAGATACGATCATGTAGTTGTGGACCAAGGTCCAACGTGATCTGCTCTTGCGTGAAATAACCTAGACACTGCGGAAGAAAGAAGAAGCGTTTGCAATGCTGGAAGCCACCCTGCCCACATTGGTTCCTGCTCAGTGCCAAGACTAGCCAAGACCTCCAAGCTGAAATCGAAGTGCTTCAATAGAAGAAGAAAGCCCTTAATGACCGACTGAAGCCTTGGACTGTTGACGCCCTTAGACTGTCACAGGATGCAGATATAGCCGTAAAGCAGCTCAACCAAACTTTGGAAAGTGTCACCGTTGCGACAGAAGGCTCGATCTCACAGAAATTGGTCAACATCACCCAGAATGTTGCTGCCCAAAGCGAAGCTATGCTACCCCCATTAGCTAAAGCAATCAAGCTGTTACAGGCGTAGGTGGAGACCCCACCACCTTAGTGACTCAAGACGAGTCACAATATTGTGTTGGGGGGCTGTTGGAACAGGGTCTGCTACAAAGCTACGAATCTGGTCCATTTTGTATATTTTTTATTATATTTAGTCTAATGCAGGGGTTTTGGGGTGGGTCAAAGCCCCTAATGCATTGTAAGCGGGTCAAGGGTAGACCAAGAGTCTGCAAACCACAGTTTGCAGACCATTGGATGCATAGGCTAAAGTAGTATAAATAGTTGAACCTTTTTGAGTCGATGGGCAGAGGATGAATAGAGCTTGAAATAAGTACGAATTTCTATATTTGGGTTGGGTTGTTTTGGGTCAGGACTCCTGTTGGCTATGTGCGCGGAGATCCTCTGTCCTGCTGTGTCCGGACACTGCTGGCTATGTGCGCAGGTGGTATTTGGGGAATGTATGAAGATTTTGATATATAATATATGCGGAGTATTACTGAACCTTCTGTTGTTATCTGGATCTGATTAATGTGGACTAAGATTATCTGATTAAGTTGCGGACTTGTCTGTTTGATCTCTGTGATAGGAATTTCCTTGCATTTGGTATATTACTGTAATAAGATTGCACTTGTTGATTAATGAACGCGAACTACCTGTGTTGATGTTACTAGCTGCGATTAAGCTGTTTTATGGTTATAATTGATGATGTGCATGTGGATGCGAGCCTGCTATAACGGTTCTGATAAGGAATAGATACTGGTTACATCTAGAACCCTATGAACATCCCTTCTGGGTATATAATCTGGTAATTGTGAAGCGATCATCTTGACTTACCTACCCTCTCCTAGAGTGCAGAAACCTGGTTCTAGCACCCTCCCATACTGCTTCGGGTGAGACTTTTGCCTACGCAAGCAAGTCACTGCCGAAAGGGCCAGTAGTATAGGGGTTTGTTGGCAAACCTTAACCTTCAAACCTGGGTCAGGACCCCTTGAGCCAACATATGTTGTTAGGAGTCAAGCTTTTGAACCATTTCTTGGATTCTCCTCTTAAGCTTTGGGAAAAAATCCTCATTTTTATGGTCTCTTCTTCTAATTCCATGTAGTCAAAAGCATCATTCATCCTATCTACATGTTGTTAGGCAGTGGTGGATTCAGCTCCGGTAAAGTGGGGAATTCTAGATTGGTAGTCATTTGGTAAAGGTACTAGAGGTTGTGGTACTGCCAGGGGGCATACCATGCTGCCATGATGGGAGCTAATGGAATCTAAGGAGGATTTACAAGGGGAGGTTTTGTGAGAGGGAGTGTACGATGGAGTGGTGTGTTTTTCACAATGGTGGTATGAATGGGTGTGGTGGAAGTACTTGGACCAGCAAACTGATTTTGAGTAGGCTTGGAATGAAAAGATCCAAAGTGATGGAGAAGATAAAAATCAGGAGGAGTGGAAGGAGAGGCTTCTCCATTAGGACTTTGCTGTAAATCTATGGGCTCAAGGTCAGTCTGGTCAATCTCACTTTGTGACTTAGTTCGGAAAATGTTTTATATATGGTGTAAGTCAAACTAGGGATCTTTCAAGGTTGTGATATGTTTAGGGACAGAAGTTGCTCTATGAATGGTCCTAACAGTAGTTGAATCTTCAGTTCTAGAATTTTGCCACAAAATATTTTCTAAGTCATCAACTATGGTCGGAGGGTTAGGGTCAGGGTGAGATCTGGTGTTAATCCTTTGCAAAGCCAGATTTCAAACTCAAATTGTAAAGAGGCTTCAATTTTATAATTGTTTTCGGAAAGCGGACCTCTCTTACTATTTGTTGAACTCATACAGTGTGACTAGGATTCTAAACTGCTGAGGGATGGTTTGACACAATCCGAGGGAAGTCTATGAGAATAGTAGAGTTAATAGGCCTACTGGAGGCTAGTGGAGTCGTCAGGTGGATATTTTTTATTGTTTTGAGGATAGGTATTTGTGGTCCACCACCAACAATTTGCAAAAAACCAATCTAGGGATTTTTTGGGGTTTTTTGAGTTCCTTTATGTATCCCTAAGGTTTCTATGAGTGTCATCCAGTTGAGTCATCATTTTTCTAGGATGGTGAAATAATTAGATTCTAATTTTGGCTAACACTCGAATTTCCTAAGATTTGATAAGGGTTTCTGAAGTCCTAAGGAATACTTAGATTGTCACTAACTCAAAAGGTCCCACCATGATCGCCATTATGTTAGGTCCCTGTAATTTGTTAGATTGGTGAGAACAAATGAAGAGGGGTAACATCAGACCAGTCTTTGGAGTCCTAGGACCTAGCCTTCCTGGACTCACAGAGGGCTCTCTCTATTTTTTGTAAAGGATGTGAACTTGTTTGCTTTTTAGGGTATGATTTTAGGCTAGTTGTTAAGTTTACGGTTTGTTTGTTTTTTTGGGTTGGATAGACGATTAAGTAGAATAGATGGAGTGAGATATTTTCAAGTCATTGGGCAATGGAGTCTATGAAATGTTATGGAAAATTCAATAATGAATCGGGGTGCATCACAGGAAAATCTAACATGGTCAAATAGATCTTCAAGGTTTTTTGTGAGATGGAATGAACATTAAATTGGTGAACATAGTAGATGCAAAAGGGCAGTTAAGAATCCTTGAACAAACACCTTTAAACAAGAAGGGTATTTAACA
>JAXQQM020079556.1:0-15389 GCA_034641835.2 Pinus albicaulis
TTACAATTGGAAATACTGAGAGGGGGGGTGAATCGGTATTTCTTTCAATTAGAGCATTAGTTAATCTTCAATTATTATCAGTGTTTGTACAATGGTAGTAGCAAACAAGAGGAACACAAATGTGCACAATTTTTAAGGTGGAAACCCACTCCGGGACAAAAACCACCTAATGCTTTTCTAATAATTCTTTAATATTCAACTCCAATTGAAAATAAAGCTCCAACTTCCTAGAATCTAGAAAAGCATTCTTCTCCAGCTCCCACCAGATGGACACTCCAATGCCCAAGATTCTTCAGTAGTCAACTGAACGGATGCCCCAACACCCAATGAGCTACAACTCACCCTAGCACCACCCTACCACCCTATAAAAGAATAAAAGAAGAATGGACTCCCGTACCAGGGAAAATGGTCCACTTTACAATGATATAGAATGATGTAGAAGAAGAAGATATACTAGACCATAACCCCAACTTTGACACAAACACCTAATGATGATCCTAGACCTCCCAATGCTACCTCTTCAACCCTTGGCAGATAGATACTAGTACAATTTGTACAATAATGTATTTACAATGACTAGGTACAATGATACCTTTACAATGATTGTATGCAATGCTGCCCACTTGAAGACTTCATATGATGAACTTCTTGTTGTTGTTATGCACCTTGGATGCTGCTCTTGTCATGCTACCCTCTACTGCACCTTGCTTTTCTTTTCTGCTGTAGAAATTCTGGTCCTTTGCAACCCTTGACAACACATGATCTAGCTTCTTCTTTTTTTTGCCTTCTAGGACCTCGATATTGAATCTGGTGTATCTCTGTTATTTCAGATCTTCAATATCTGATTTTCAGTCCTGTAGTGGTCCCCTAAGTCTTCTTTCTAATGCCACGGGTCTGACCCAATTTGGATTCTTCAAGAGAGAGTTATACCCAATTTCTCACACTGCCCTAATTATGGACTGTTTCAGCAGAGCGCACTTGTACGGAATTCCACGTGTCACTGTTTCTTCATTTGCCTCTAAAATTGATAGATCGTAAACTAAATACTGTGCACTATCTACCACTTTTTACAGAATTCCAATCCGATACTCAGAGAGAGAGTTATGACGATTTTACCAAGGTCATACAGATTCGTTTGTTTTACAAAAGCCACACTTACTTCAGAGATCATATCTCAAAAATGTTGCATAACTTGATCTGACTAAAATTTTTACTACGACTTCCTCGGTTGGCACCACCTCATAAAAATTTAACCCGAGAGTTAAGTGAAAAAGTTAAGAAGCGAAAATGCCACGGTGACATAATTCAGGATAGGAATCCACTTATAAGGAGGAAATGAAGATCACAATTTATATAAATGCTTAAGTTGAGAGGGGCTTCAACAAGTGAACGTGGGAGGGATTTTAGGAGCTTAAAAAATATTAATTATTACTTTTCAATGAACCATGCCCCAACCCCATGGGGTTTTAGCCCACTAACTGGGGGTACAAACTTCAAACATGAATATCTCTCAAACCGTGAAGAATTACATGGCGTGCCATATATCAACGGAAACATCTCGACAAGTAGAAACCATAAAAAGAATTATTGACCCATAATATATTAATTTGGTAGGTCAAAATTCCCATGCAATATTGGGTTAGCCCCTGGTGCTGCTTGGGTTGACATCAATGACAACCGCTAATCAACAATCTCCCCCTTTGGCATTGATGGCAACACAAGTACTCCCCCTGCGATCATGACACCTCTTCCTACAACATTCTCTCCCCCTTTGACATCAATGGAAAAGGGTAACTCCCCCTGAAACACAACCATCCTGCAGACCTGTACACACTTCCACTCGCGCTGACACACAACCGTCCTGCAGACTTGTACACACTTCCACTCCCCCTGACACACAACCATCCTACAGACCTGTAATCTACTTCCACTCCCCCTTTATATTCTGAAAAAGGAAAATCTAATGAGAACTTGGGAGAATCCCAAGCTTCTGGCGAAGATATTCCAATGCTGGTGAATATTTAATATGTGATTCTTTTGGTGCTGCTTGGAATCTTGCTACTTGTCCAACTACTTGCATAACATCTGGTCGGGAGGCTGTTACATATAGAAGACTACTAATCATAGATATGTACAACCTTTGATCCACATCCTTAGATGAGTCATCAATGCTCAATTTGCAACCAAGTAAAGACATCTCTAAATCACTTTGCACCTTTGTAGCAAAATTCTTACTTAGTCGATCATCATTGCTACCAATTATTGTATCATCCTCTTTAGATATTAGACATGCTTTAGTTGCTTCATCCAGAACATATATGTCATTTGGAGCTCGACTTGTTGTAGCCACAATTTCACCATACACGCCTTTCCTGATTTCACATTTCGTGGAGTTGAATAGAATTGTGTGTCCTTGATCACACATTTGTCCAACACTGAGCAGATTGTGATTCATGTTTTCAACCAATAGAACATTATTGGCTAGAGAATCTTTGCTTCCAAGAGTGACAGTACCCGGTCCTATAACATTTGAAGATCCATCATTTCCAAAGGACACGGTTCCATCCTTCTTCTCTTTCAGAGATACAAATTTATTTCTATCTCCAGTCATATGCGTTGAGCAACCGCTATCAACATACCACACATATTTTTTCTTTTGAGCCTTGAGAGCGAGAGCATAATTATCATTCTTCTTCTTCTTCCATGTTCGTTCATTCTGTGGTTTCGAAGATTCTTCTGGATGATTTTCAAGTCTGCAGTCTTTGGCTATGTGTCCAAAGTTTTGACATTTGTAACATTCAATATTATTTCTTAAATGTTCAAATCTATTGATGTTTCGCTGAGCCCTGGGAGGTTCATATTTGACAGATCTCCTGGAATTGTATTCGTTCCTAGGGTATGTGCGACATTCTACAGCTTTATGACCAAATTTTCCACATGAATAACAGTAGCCATAAAAAATATGTTGGTACCTGGATGGAAATTTTCATCGAGGAATTGTCTTCCAAGGCTGTTCTTGTGAATCTTGTCCAATGAAGTCTACATGCATGTCAGATCTCATAGGTTCATTGTATTTTGTTGTAGAAGGTCTTGCTTCTTCTTCTTTGTAACCGATGCCAGTTCTGTCATTCTAAGATCGTTGATTGTTGATGATTTCTTCCAATGCCCTTGAGCTATTGGCATAGTTTTGGATAGTTTTTCCTTTCTTCACTTCCTTGCGAAGTGAGACTACTTCGACTTCTAATTCTTCCTTTTCTTGGTTGCTTTCTTCCAACTTCTTTTGAAGTGACTCTTCAATGCATTTGTGTTCTTCAACTTCAATTTTGAGACCTTGAACTTTTTCTTCAAGAGTTTTGGAACGGATCTTCTCCGCCTTGAGATCTTTTATAAGCTTGATTGCTTCCTCATAAAATTCGTCTATGGTCCATCCTTCTTCTTCGTTGTTTGATACCTCTTGCTTATTGTGCTTGGGTTTATTATGCTTGGCCATAAACAATACTCTCTCATTGGCTTCTTCTTCACTATCATTGTCTTCATCGGATGATGAGCTATCTTCTTTAGAGAGAAAGTTCCTTTTGGATCCTTGCTTGTTGAATTTCTTAAAGCCTTTCTTTCTTTTTGAGTTTCCATTACTTTTTTTTGGACATTTTGCTGCAAAATGCCCAACCTCATTATAGCTGAAACATATCAATGGAAGTTTACCTTTGAATTGTCCCTTACCAATTTGTATTTTTCTTGTGAAGTAAGCATATTCTTCATCTGAAAGACCTTCTTCATCATCTCCCTTTTCTTCACACTTGCAGGTGCATGTCTTTTCAATTGAAGGTTTTTTATCCTTATTGGTTTTCTTAGATGCAACGAACACAGTTTCTAGATGCAAAGTACCCTCTTCTTCATCAAGTCTCATTTCATATGCTATGAGAACTCCATGTAATTCCTCTTTGCTGAGTTTGTCCAGATTTGCACTGTATTCTAAGACTGATACCTTTGGGTTGAATCTCCCTGGTAACGTTCTAAGAATCTTTCGTATAATAGTATTCTCATCAACTGGCTCTCCCAATCCTTCCAGAGTATTGGTTATTTCATCAACGTATTGGAAGTATGCAGCAATGTTGCAATCTTCTTTCATTCTAAGTTGCTCAAATTTTTCTCTATAGATTTGAAGCTTTGCTTCTTTGACATTTGAGTCACTTGCATATATATTCTCAAGCTTGTCCCATACATTTTTGGCAGTTTTACAACCCAACACCTTATGATAAGAAGATTCAATAAGTCCACTGATAATAATATTCTTTGCTTTTGCATCATTTACCAAATTATTCTTACCTTGTTCATCCATGGTTGATGTAAATCCATTTTGAACAGTGTCCCATACTTCGTAACCTTGCGCCAAGAGATAGACCTCCATTCTTCCTTTTCAAAGTGCATAATTATTTTCATTGAATAGAGGTACACCATTCTTGGTATACTCCATGACCTCCTTCCAGCTGTTAAACTACTATTGAAGGAACCAAGCTCTAATACCAATTGTTGGAAATACTGAGAGGGGGGGTGAATCAGTATTTCTTTCAATTAGAGCATTAGTTAATCTTCAATTATTATCAGTGTTTGTACAATGATAACAGCAAACAAGAGGAACACAAATGCACACAATTTTTAAGGTGGAAACCCACTCTGGGACAAAAACCACCTAATGCTTTTCTAATAATTCTTTTCAACTCCAATTGAAAATAAAGCTCCAACTTCCTAGAATCTAGAAAAGCATTCTTCTCTAGCTCCCACTGGATGGACACTCCAACGCCTGAGATTCTTCAGTAGTCACTGAATGGATGCCCCAACACCCGATGAGCTACAACTCACCCTAGCACCACCCTACCACCCTATAGAAGAATAAAAGAAGAATGGACTCTCGTACCAGGGAAAATGGTCCACTTTACAATGATATAGAATGATGCAGAAGAAGAAGATATACTAGACCATAACCCCAACTTTGACACAACCACCTAATGATGATCCTAGACCTCCCAACACTTCCTCTTCAACCCTTGGCAGATAGACACTAGTACAATTTGTACAATAATGTATTTACAATGACTAAGTACAATGATACCTTTACAATGATTGTATGCAATGCTGCCCACTTGAAGACTTCATATGATGAAATTCTTGTTGTTGTTATGCACCTTGGTTGCTTCTCTTGTCATGCTACCCTCTTCTGCACCTTGCTTTGCTTTGCTGCCGTAGAAAGTCTGGTCCTTTGCAACCCTTGACAACACATGATCTAGCTTTTTCTTGCCTTCTAGGAGCTCGATATTGAATCTGGTGTATCTCTGTTATTTCAGATCCTCAATATCTGATTTTCGGTCCTATAGTAGTCCTCTGAGTCTTATTTCTAATTCCATAGGTCTGACCCATTTTGGATTCTTCAAGAGAGATTTATACCCAATTTCTCACACTGCCCTAATTATGGACTGTTTCAGCAGAGCGCACTTGTACGGCATGCCACGTGTTATTTTTTCTTCATTTGCCACTAAAATTGATAGAACAAAAACTACAGATTGTGCACTATCTGCCACTTTTTACAGAATTCCAATCCGATACTCAGAGAGAAAGTTATGATGATTTTACCAAGGTCACTTCTTTGAGATGAATTTCAGGAGCCTGCAAAAACCCTTACTTCCACAGGTCATATCTCCAAAAATATTCCGTAACTTGATCTGAAATTTTTCATGCAGCTTCCTCAAGATGTAGGCTTCGCCTCATAAAAATTTCAGCTTCTGAGCCTTTGTAGAAAAAAATTTAGAGCGAAAATTCCATGATGACCTATTTCAGATGGCCAAATCCCATACATAAGGAGGAAATGAAGATCACAATTTATATGAATGCTTAAGTTGAGAGGGGCTTCAACAAGTGAACGTGGGAGGGATCTTAGGAGCTTAAAAAATATTAATTATGACTTTTCAATGACCCATGCCCCAACCCCATGGGGTTTTAGCCCACTAACTGGGGGTACAAACTTCAAACATGAATATCTCTCAAACCGTGAAGAATTACATAGCGTGCCATATATCAACGGAAACATATCGACAAGTAGAAACCATAAAAAGAATTATTGACCTAGAATATACTAATTTGGTAGGTCAAACTTCCCATTCAATATTGGGTTAGCCCCTAGTGTTTGCCAGGTTGACCATGTGTGTCCGGCCCGATCAACAATTTCCACTATTATTTTATAATTTCCTTAGGAGGCCCATTTTAGATCTCAAAATTCCCCTAATGTTCCATAGGTTAAACGGGACAAAATTTCCACCCCCAAACCTGGGGAGGTTGGGGACTCAAGCACCTTCCCTATTTCTCCCAAACTATGGCTCCCAAGGTCATATGGTGTTTGGTCTCAACACAGAGCCTTTGGAAAATAGTGTTTCATAGGAAATATAGCTTCCCATTTCTATTCAATATTGGATTAGAAGCCGCATCAAGAACATGCATAATGTCTCTATCATATGGCGAGCTATTATTACATCCATCTCTCTTAATGAAGACAGTATGGCATGGAAAGTTGGGAATGGATCTCGCCTTCTGTTAGGTCAGGACCCTTGGATGGCATTCAACAATGCCCATATGCTCCTTGTAGACCTCTTTAACTTCATTCATGACAAGGGTATTTATACTCTCAATTAGGTGGTTGCTCCTTTTGAGAATCCCTTAAGAGGCCAAATTTGGCTCTTTGGTTGATAATTTAATCTTTCCTTGGGCCTTTGGGAGAACTAGTTCGTCTACACACGAGCTCTTAGGGATGGCCACATTCGACTGACAAGAAACCTTGATGAATTCAATTGGTCTCATTCCCCTTTTGGTGTCTACACTCCCAAAATGGGTACTATTTCCTCATTTTTTATAGGATACCAAAAAACCATGTAAATTAGTGGCTACATATTTGGAAATTAAAATGCCCAGCCAAAAACAAACTCTTTATGTGGTGTGTTCGAAAAAGAAAAGTACCTACCTAGGAATTTATCCACGGAAGGAAAGAAAAATAAGGGCCCAACTGGTGTAGCCTATGCAAACTATCAGATGAATCTATTTCCCAAATTTTTATTGAATTCTAATAAACACTCAGGATATATGAATTTTTTTAGTTTCCAAGTTAGGCCAAGCCTACCAATGGATGGGAGGAAGCCTTCTCGAGACTTGGCATCAATGGTGTGATAACATAGAGATCAAGGATTTTAAAGTTATTCCACTTTCTTATTGGGGTACAAGGCTTGAACTGAAAAAAAATATCTTCAATGATTGCTTGATCCCCCTAGAGAATATAGTTGCCTAATCTCTTACAATTTTAGAGGTACTTCCAAAACCAAAAGCTTCACAATTCGACAAATTGTTTCTCGAATTACAAGTTGAAAAAACTATTACCTATGATTTTTTCAATGGGACATCCTAGGGTGACCCTCAGGTATGTTGTGAAGGGGTGGTTATGTTCTTAGAGAATAACCATTTATTCCATCTAAAAATGGGTCTATAAGAGGGCTTAAAAAACTTTACAAAGCTCACGACTCTAAAACTCCTTTTAGTTTTCGCTATTTTGAAAGGTATCCACACCCTACAAGTCTTTGGTGATTCACATCTAGTAGTAAATTGGATCTATGGCCGAGTTAAGGATGAGGTATTATTAAAACGAAATGAAGGTTTTTAGGAGTTATCCATCCCAAGAGTCAAGTTTGAAGGTCCTCAAATCCATCTCTGTGTTGAAGCTCCTTGACTAAAGGCATATGAAATGTTGTGTCTCTATGGAGTTTTTCTAGCCTGAGCCTCTAAGCTCCCTCATCCCTTTAACTTGAGAAACTATTCTATGTGGTACATGAGCTTCTTTGTAGAACTATTGTCTATGATTCATGCGAGCTACTTGAGGCATCATATCTCTATGAATATTTTATGACATATGCGAAGGTCTAAACTCATGATATATTTATTGTGGAAGAGGTTGAAATAGTCGCAGACCTCATTGAGTTTGATTTTTCCTATCTCTGTGGTCAATATCATTAATTTGAATGGCATCCAAACCATCCTATGGTATATGAGTTACATATCTATAATGTTAGCTAATTTCTCTCTGAGGCTATGGGTTGAGTTCCCTTATATTTGTGTTGTGTTACCTCTGTAACCCTAATATCCAAACCTAATTTGAGCCTATTGCATTGAATGAATCCTAGATATGATTTTCATTACCCCTATATGGAATCTGAATTACATGGCATCCAAGGCATCCGAGTTGTGTGGAAGGAATAAAAGAGATTTTTTGTTTTGTTTTGTTTTGTTTTGTTTCTATGTTATGGTACATGTCAAACTTATGAAGGGTTGAAGTGTTGCATTGTATAGGCCTATTATGACAAGTCTTCAGTTGAACTATTAAGACAAGTCTTTTATGAAGAAGTGAAAACTGAAGTACGAGGCAATAAAATTGATGAAGACATTATGTTCAAGCTTATTATGCCACTTTGGAACAAGGATCAAGTCAAAGTCTCTAATAAAAGAAGATTGAAGGCATATCTATGACATATCCCAGAAGAAAAAGTATGATTTGAGAAGTCTAATTCAAATCTGAGCCCGAAATGGTATGTGTCCTATATATAGTTATAAGTATAGATGCACCAAGCTAACCTGATCGATATAAAAACTAACTTAAATTATATCATTGTGAGCCTTGGTTATGGGCCAATATTAATTTTTTTTGCAAAATATCTATTGCAAAGAAGTTTGTCAAAGAAGTCCTAACGCTTGTTGCAAATTCTAAATCACGTTGAAATATTTTGCTAGGAATTGACATGTATAATATCTCTCACTTTGAATTTCTACAGTGATGGGTGGCTCATTATTTCAAAGATATTAATAGTGTCCAAATTAAAATAGTTAAGTGACCTTGTACATAAAGTCTTGTCATGTTGTCTGTAGGAGCAACAAGTGAAAGATCTAGAGTAACATTCTTTGTAGCAAATTTGTCAATCTTGTGAGACACAGAATTTTTTAAACAAATCTTTAAAGTATGAAAAACTCTTTGTACCCCTTTTTGGGAAGCACGATTTCTGTTAGACCAAAACCTGCAGGTGTTAGTCAATGATTGCATCTCCAGATATAAGGATCCATGAGAGGCGGTTAGTCCATGTCATGAAACACATAGGGAGCATTGGTTTATCGAATGTCCAACAATATCCCCCCCAACGTGATTCGGGTGTGTATCTAACTCGTGACCTAAAATCTAATACCACATGTTGGGAATCACGATTGTATTTATACCAAAACTCACAGGTGTTAGTCAACAATCACATCACCATAGATAAGGATCCATGAGAGGAGGTTATTCCATGTCTCTAAACACACGGGGAGCATTAGTTTATCCAATGTCCAAAAATAATTCTGGAAGTCAACTTTGAAGCCTATTGGAGCATCCTTGTAGTTGTTGTTGAGGCCCCTTGAATCAGACTTAAGAAAGAATCATAACAGACCTTTATGGTTTTTAAACTTTTGTGGTTGTTATTAATTACAAAATCTGGATTATCCACAGTATCATAAAACAATGGTTGGCGTTTTAAATCCCAACGAGATCCATCTTCAGGACGAGAAGTGAATAACATACCTTGTTGACATATTGAAGGAGTTATCTTGGAAGGATTGGTGACCATATTTTAATCAAACCTCGTAATACACCTTCTTATCATAAATATTGTCAAGAATAGGAGTTTTTGATTAAAGACTTATAAAAGATTGTTATAAGTCTAAGGACTTGTTGAAGGATTTTAAATTAGATTATGAAGGCTAAGTTCATATTTTGAATATCAAAGGTTGCATCATAAATGAATGAAGACATTTTGATCTAAAGGAATTTCTTATATGGATAAGACTAGAATAATAAAGTCTAATACACTTTGAAGAGTAAAATACTATTACTATGAATAAAAGGTTTCCTGATTTAGAGAGATTGAGGATGAATATTGATTTATTAATGATGAAAAGAATCTAGGGTTTCGAAGACTGAATTTCTTGTCTATATTTTAGGGATATTTTGGGTTTGTAAACTCTAGCAAGGGTTTGAACAATAAATCCCTAGGGCTTGGGAAACCCTAGTATTACCAATGTTGAAAATGATGAAGTTGAAAAAGAATGCAAGGATGAATATTACTCAAAACCCTAGGAAAGATCATTCATAATGTTGAGATCGAAAAATAAAAATGATGAAGATAAGTGTTACTCATTTAGGGGTTGTAAATCCTAGACTAAAGCTGAAGAATCATTGGGGTTTGGATTTAAAACCCTATCCAAACAAGTTTTAACCCTATATAGACAAAAAGGGTTGGAGATGAAAGCCTAGGGCTTATGAATTGTCTACTTCTGCTTAAAATATCAAACACTAGCTCCTAGAAGAAATGACATCTTGATGATGAGGTTTATTTTCAAGTTGGATGCAAGAAGTAATCTTAAGAGGGAGTTGAAATATTCTCAAGAAATAAGTACTTTATTGATTATTTCTATTTTTTTTATTCATAGTCCCTTGTCTTTGCATATCTTGCTTGGTTATATTTTTTCTTCCATGGACTCCCAACGAGGATTGCAGGTACATAATGAACACTGCTAGGATGTGGAAATCATTGAAAAGGATGGAAGAATAATGTGAAAACAATAATCATGATTGGATGGCCTTTGGATTCAGAAGGAGCAAACAAGATCAACATGATTGAAACATGTTTTGATCTATGACGAAAATAAGTCAGTTGTGACTTCCAAGATGAAGATGGCTAAATTTCTTGAAGAATGATTTTGATCCAAAGATGTTCAAGATGAGCCTATGACTTCTCTACATGTTGATGATATGTTTCTAAAAAGGGTTGAGGACCTCCTTGTCTAGTTTAAGAGGGAGTTTTTTTTGTGAAGGCATGAGCCTGATGAAATCCTTGTTGTGATTTAGCATAATGGATTATAAGTCAATGAACATCTCCATGATGGAAAATTGAGGAAGTTGCAAGACTCTGTTGTTGACTTGGTTGATTCTCTAATTGGCTCATGAATCTATTTATTGCATATTATGATGATTGCTTTTGTAATAAGTTACGACTGAAGATGAATGAATAGTTGATTTTTCATCCTATTGTTATTTGTTGGATTGTTTGATCAAGTGTTGAAATCCACCATGGCTATTTTTTTTTCTATTGAGTAGGTTTTTGATGTTTTCTTCTTTGAGAAGCCTGGAATGGATGAAAATTCCTCTCGGAGAGGGACCATTTATTATATAGTTTCATGAATATTCCTTGGGCTGAGGCTGAGAAACGAATGGATTGGTCGGGAAGATTGTCACTCCCGTAGTTCTATTGACTAGGAGACTAGTGAGTGTAGTCGGGGAGCTTGGTTCTGAGGCACGAAGTGATCAGTTGGGTTATGATGACTAAGAGACCAATGAGTTTGGTCAGGGAAACTGATTTTGTGATCTCTAACTTAGGAAATTGTTGATAGACCTATGGATTTGTCAGGGAGATTGATCTCGAGTTCCCTTCCTTGGGCAGTTGCTAAGAGGCCTATGGATTGGTTGTGAAGGATGAGTTATCTCCCTTGGGTTGTGGACCGAGAGACTATATAGTTAGGGATTTATATAGGGATTCTTCCCTTGGGTCATGGACAAAGAGACCTTGTTTATGGTTAGGGAGATGGACCCTGTGTAACCATTTCATATGGTTGAAGAGTTTGGCCTCATGAACGATATTGATTGATGTGATGTGTTTTATGCCATGTATCTTTCCTTATAATGTGACTTGTGACATCTCCCTTGGGATGTTGTTAAGATACCTATGGATGGTCGAGGAGATTGATCTTGAAAGAGAGAGACTTGTACATCTAATCTCTCCCTTGGGATGTTGTTGAGAGACCTATGGATTGGTCAGGGATATTGATCTTGAAAGAGAGAGAGACTTGCACATTTGATCTCTCCCTTGGGATGTTGTTAGGAGACCTATGGATTGGTCGGGGAGATTGATATTGAAAGAGAGAATGAAAAGTACCTCCCTGGCTAAGAGGGAGTGTTGGAATTTGAGTATCCATGATTGGTATTTTCATCTTAAGAAGAAATGGAAAATTTGAATTAATATTTGATGCCTCCTAAATTACTCAAGTTGGACTCCTATTGTTCAAATCAGCCAGGCCCCTTTGGAGGAACCCTTTCGACCCTCTTTGAAGATTATATATAGGTTATCACTTCTCCTATGTTGACCATCGACTTATGTCTTGGTTATCTCTAATCCAACGAAGTTAGAAGAAAATGAAGGGGGTTGAAATTCATAAGGAAAAGGAGGGGGGATTGGCACTTGATCTTATTATTGGTTATGGATTTGTTTTTTATCTTGATGTTGTTATTTATGATGAATTGATGAATTTTTTAAGTCTCTCTCTCATAAGGAAATATTTATGGGTTTTCCTCTTGTGGGATTTTCCCTAGTCGCGGACCTAATTTTCAATATCTCTTGTTGGGAAAAATCTTGAGAGGGGGGGGTGAGCGGGTGAATCAGTATTTAGGGCATACTCAAAACTTTATACTTTTTCTTCCTTTAAAACCCATACGCTACTTTCCTGAAACCAACTCGCGTATACACGCGGATATCCTTCATAAAACTCGCGTATATACAGAGATCTTATTATGCATTTAATTCTTTACTTAGATCTATGCATCATTTATTCATCAGATGTTTAGTTAGCAGTAAGCATGTGCAGTAATAACAGAATAAACCATCACACATAAACAACACACATGAACACCAGGATTTAAGGTGGAAACCCAAGTCGGGAGAAAACCACCGCTGCCGTCGTCTCAGTCTTCAATATTTTATTATAAAGAAAACATTGTACAACCATGTACTGGTGCAGACTCATACCAGCACGCAGGCACCCACCTGCAGAAGGCTACAACCTTCTCTCGTTTACTAGCCTCTCCTGGAAGGGAGCTACAACCCCCTACTCTCGTTTACCAGCCTCTCCTGGAAGGGAGCTACAACCCCCTGCTCTCGTTTACCAGCCTCTCCTGGAAGGGAGCTACTACCCCCTGCTCTCGTTTACCAGCTACCACTGGAAGGGAGCTACAACCCCCTCACTGAAGGCTTCGACCCTCAGCACCACCATGGACCACGTTTCATCAATTTTCATACTGGATCCAACAACTTCCATACAACACAACTTGTAGGCCACTTTTCATCATATTTTCAAGCTGGACCCACTCCACACATTTAAGCTCAACATTCATCAAACTGAAACTTATAACCCCATCAATTCATTCATTGAATCATCAACCAATCAACCAACGACTTGATCTTCAATTAACATAATCAACAACATATTCATCATTCAAATAACCCAGTTCTGTATGAATACATCACTGACAGATAACAGTAAAACAACAAAACAGATCAGACATTTCATTCCACTTACTTCAGCAAACCCTAGATTCCATACGCGCTTTTACTTCACTGAACCTGCATATGTACGCGCTTTCATGCAGACCAACCCGCGTATACTTTAGTGCATTCTTCAGAAAACCCTTTCTGCCCATATGCGCTTTTCCCTAAGCAGACCCGCGTATACACGCGCCTTTTCTGAAGAGAACCTGCGTATACATATGTAAATTTTCAGGACTGTGCAGCTCTTCAGATCAGATAAACAACTCAGATTTCATCCTTTACTTCAGAAAGTATTTCGCCTCATCTCAGATCTAAACATTCCATAAACAGATCTAGAAAATACATATACATTTCAGATCTAGAGATCCTTCTTCATCATTTTCTTCATAGGTGCATCATAGATTCAGATCTATCAATCAAGAACAAAGTTCATCCATGCAGATATTCCTTAGAGAGATTTATTCATTCACAACCCTTACTCATGCACACACTTGCACAATGATCTTCTTCTCCTTATATAGATTTAGCCTTTATCAATACCATGAGTCAAAACCACACAACTTCCGATGGTATTCCTGGACGGGATCAAATAGATAATCAAGTGCTCAATACAATGGGTCAATACCATGGTAACACCCCTTGATATTCTAAATTTGGAGCCAAAAAGGGCATACTCGACTTGGCACGTATTTTTCTGCGTGCATACGCTACTTCGCCTTAACAAACCCGCATATGCTTTGTGACACATCATATTTATCATTTTTCTGGCACTTACTGGAATTCCTTTCTTCTGTTACTTCTAAGCTGATCTGTAGATACATCATCCTTCCTTTTAACACATAGATAAATAATCAATAACTCATAGGTTGCTTATCATAGGCAACTCATCAAGTAGGTTTCCATCAAGAACAACTTCATCAAGCAGGTTCCATCAAAGTCAATACATTGTATCACATTGCCAACAATCTCCTCCTTAACTCATCAAGTAGGTTGTTATCAAGTAGGTTGCCATCAAGGACAACACTCTGCATCATATTGCCAACAATCTTATTTCATCAAGTAGGTTGCCATCAAGGACAACACATGCCAACAATCTCCCCCTTTGGACTTGATGGCAACCATGATGGTGTTTGATCACCACAACAGATAGATACATTGATTATAACCATTATGCAAACACCATGATATTCTCCCCCTATTCAAACACCATGCTACTCTCCCCCTTTGACATCAAGGGAAAAGGGCGTATCAAAGCCAAGACAATGTTTTTCTCCTCATGTAGAAAGAAGAGCTCTGTAGATCTGATGTGCATTGAAATTACCATGCTCCCTCTGAGTTCATGCTGAGTCTTCAACATAAAATTCAATGAAGTACATGACTCTATGACCTTTCCTATCACCAAGGACTCATAATTACATCAATGATCCAACCAAGTGGATTTACATATGTGACACAAGTACCCAACAAAGTGGGTTTACATATTTTGACTCAACTACCCAACCAAGTGGGTTTACAAATTTGAACAAGCCCTTTACAAGACTGAATATTACAATTTACATCATAGGTCTCAACATAACCTTTTCATCAAATTACAAATATGACTTTTTATAACCAAGACCAAAAATACCTCAAGAGAGATCATATTTCAGAACCATCATAATGCCAACAATGCATTACATTCAGCAATGCTAATGCTCCCCCTGAAACTGCGCATCCATATGACCAAAACTGATCCTTAGCTTTGTGCAACCTGAATACTTTCAACAACCAATCATCAAGGCATCTTCACCTAATATCAGAGAATGGAACAGAAATATAAGAGCTGAAACATCATCAGAGATACCAAACACTACTGCAGCTGTGCTGAAGAATGCTGACCCCAAGTAAAATTTGTCAGCAACTAACCATATGCGGTTTTATTTCTATAAACTCATGTATATACGTGACTGTCTTTCAGGA
>JAXQQM020072425.1:0-88827 GCA_034641835.2 Pinus albicaulis
AAGCTACATGGGAGATGGACGATCATATGTGGGATTTGTATCCTTCCTTATTTTCTGGTTGAGTAGATGTGATGGGTTTATTTGTTTTGATTTGTATTTTATATATGCATATGTGTATTTTAATTACTACAATGAGTTTTGTTATAAATCTCCAATAAGAAGTATGTTGTAAATACTCATATGAGCTGTGTTATAAAGCTCCAATAAGTAGTATGGTGTTCATGGTTTATGTTATCACAATTTATTTTCAGGATCAAGGTTTCAAGGTGATGGCTTGGAGCACCTGTTAAAAAATTTCCACAAAAAATTCAAGCGTGTTGACAGATAAATTTTCAGTGCTAGTTCAGAAAATTTAAAATGAAATCGCTGACAAATTAAATGGTAGCAAAGTGTTCATTTGCTGAAATAAAACCACTACCAAAATAATCATCAACGCAACTGAATCAATGATTAGCACATGGTTGTTATCTCACTTAAAGCTTCAAAGGTAATTGGTATGGCCTGGATGTTAAAATTTTTATTAAAAACTTAAACACTCTAAGAGTTAAATTTTCAGTGCTAGTTTAACGAGTTCAAAGGAAAGCACTGACAAATTAACTGTGAGCGTGGCACTCTATTTTTTCTTGTTTTAGCCACTATATGCAAGAGGAGTTTCTGAACAAATGGAAATGAATTTTTGAAAACAAAAAATAGGTTTTTGTTCGGAACAAACCTATTTACAAAAAATTCTCTCATTTTTTACACAAGTGTCATGGTTTGGAATATATGAAGTAATATTTGCGTCCATTTTTTCTTGGTTTAAATATTTAATACTTTATTTTTTTAGACATTAACTTTGGGTGCGTTTTATGAACAACTTGAAATGAATTTTTGAATTTTTTTTGGAAACGATCCCATTTACAAAAACCTCTTTCAGGGTTTATACATGTATCACCATTTGGGAGATAAAAATGGATCATTAGACCTTATTTTTCAGGAATTCACCAAATTTATTTGCCTAGACAGTCGTTGATGAGCCACCTTATCAATTTGACTTGGGGTTCAGATCTTATCATCTCCTTGATTATTTAAAACAACAAAATAAATATACTTGAGGAGGTTTTCAGATCCATTTGTTATGGATCTTGATTTCTCTTTGATATTTTGTTAAATTTTGTAATTAAAATTTCCAGAAATTGTGGCTATCAAAGCTTATGTAATTTTTGTATAAATTAGAGGAAATAGAGAGAAGAGTTGAGTTTTTCTTTGGAAAAACATTGGTGTATGTAAAAATTATTTGGTTTTTAATAATGTTTCGAAGCAGAAGTAAATGAATTCCACCTCAATGATTCTTGTGTTAGCTATTTCTAGTTTGTCTCTCGGTGATTTTTTATTTCTTTGATTCATCATGATTTATATTCCTTTGTTTTGAATGCAAGTTTAAAGATAGAGAATTCATTTTTTATTCTCTTTATCTTACATTCAACACTATAGTCTACTTATATTATAACATAATTCAAGTCCTACATACTCTGTTATGATTGATATGTGTTTTTATTCTCATATTCACACTATAAAAACTTTGATGTCTGCAAATTTCTGGCTATATAGCATTTGAGAGTATTTTTTCATATTAACCAGTATTTAAAACCTCAATTGACATATTTATTATGAATCCATGCCCAATGGAATTCTACTAAACCATACTAAACTTTTTTTTTTTTTAAGATCAACATTTACAAAAGATCTAGCCACTGATCAGAGTACACAACCATTTATTGAAGATATATTGGATAACTGAGTTGTAGAGAGAGCCCTCTCTGAGGTTGGAAGGGACAGTTTCTGATCTCCTAGATTGGTTTAATGTTATCTCTGAGTTTTCCTTTCTCAACCAAGAAAAAAATACGGAGTGAAAAAAATTCTATGATGTAAATTTTTCATTGAGCTATGTTATAAAGCTCCATGGGAAACATGTTTTGTTGGTCATAAGTGTCATTGAACATCGAGGACAATGTTCCCCCAATGTAACAACCCTGGTAAAAACATTAATGTATATAATACCATGATAGATGGGACATGTATTCCAACCTAAATTTTGGCCAAAACATCCTAGTGGGTGTTGATTCAGTTTGTTATGGCTAAGGAAAATGGAAAAGGCTATGGCTACGGAATTAAAGAAGTAAAAAGTATTTTTGGGCACATTTATTTATCAAAATAATTGAAATTAGGAGAAAAGGGAGGTAAAAGGTCACAGGTTGCATGTGAGGAGGAAAATGAAGGAAACTTGTGGAAAATGAAGAAATTAGAGGCATCAATGATAAAAAGGATGCTATAGATCAATTGACAAGCTTTTGCTCTCATTATTATCGCTCTCATAATATTGGACATAGAGTATTCATGGATCACTCTTGGTGAGTGTGGAATACTTGGAGATTTGGAGCAATAGGCAAAGATCAAGCAGGGAAAGGCAAGATCATGAATCTACGCCGAGATTCTTTGCAGGTATCGAATTGCATGTGTATTTTCCTTGCTAGATTTGTAATGCATGGCATTTAATGTGGCTATTTGCTATCTTGGCATGGGTTTTTCTAGGAGTGAAAGTGTATTCAGTCTATCCTTTCCATTTCCAGATAGCCATATGGTGTTATGGAGTTATCATGTTTTGGTTTAGTTAGATTTCCGGATGGATTCGAAGCTGAGTGGGGTGGATCTCTGAATTGATATAACACATGGCTTAGTAGTCCCTGAACTGGAATATGAATCATGATAAAGCCACTGGTCTAGTAACCCCTGAGCCAGACTATGGGTTGTGGTAAATCTAAGATTTTGTTGCCTGAGTGGGCCTAGGAATCCCCTCCACCAGTGAATGGCAGGATCTATAATAAAGCATAGAGGTGGTTTACTCTCCATTTCAGGCCTAGGAATCCCAGGTTTTGGATTGCGGTAAAGCCTAGAGAGTATGTATTGGTTTCGGGCCTAGTGATCCCTGATTCAGACTGTGGGTTATGGTAAATCCTGAGAGACTAGGAGACATGAAAATTCCTCATAGTGTAGGTGGAGAGAATCTAGTGATATCCATGCTTGTGTTGGCCTAGTGATAGGGCTAGATTAGGGTAAAGTAAGTTATGACATGTTTATTGATGAGGGTGAGGTGGTTTAGCCTCGGGATGCCTTAGTTGGTTCTTTCAGTTGGAATCCCACATTCATGCATGGGGGTGATTGGCTGAAGTAGATATGGCTCAACCAATCTATGGTCGGGTGGAACACGAAAGTCCCATCTCCGGTTGGTTTTTACATTCAGTAATGAAGATCTCATTCCTTTGGTAATTGGTATGCAAATGTACTATTTATTATTTTGATTACATTGATGTTATATCCATGGTATTTTTGTTACTATTATGCTGATTATAAAATTGTATTTTATGAGTGATGATGTATGGCTCTATCTATGTTTTTTCTTGTAAATGAATACAAAATGTATATATGGTCAAATATATTGCATTCCTACTTAAGATGTAAGGGAGAAATGCTTCTTAGTGATTCTTAGATAAGTATCAGACCCTTATGTTTAAATTTCTTGTTTATGCCTGTAGATGAAATTTTTGTGACAAGTTTGACAAAATGTCTGTCATGGCTGGGTGGGGTTGGATGAGTTCCTTATGATGTGATTTCTTGCACATGTTTTTTTCAATGTTAGTTACCCACTCATGAAGTTACAAGAAATTTTGGGCAGTTACCTGGGATCAGGGGCTGAAAATGTGGCACAAATATCGGAGCTGGGCACAAAAATTGATTGTTTGGGCCTTAGCCGCTACCTTGATAAGGCTAGCCCGTGACTATAGAGCCTATAGATGCTCCCTTGCCCTTACAATCCTGAAACTAATGCTAAAAGGGGATAAAAATCAGCCCCCCCAGGGAACAGGGCCATAGAAGGTTGGGTTACCTCCTGAGGATGTCAATGATGCAATGTAAGGTGTGTTTTTGGTGTTTTAGTTGGTTCCACTTCCTTAAGGTCATATAGGAGGTTGAATATCATATTATTAGCCTTTCTTCACATGTTTAACCTATTTGGTTGGTTACTTTGGTATATGTGGGAAGAGTGTGTTACAGAGTGGTATCAGAACATGGTTCAACTCTCAGAATAATGGGTGGTTTGTGGATCATGCATTTATGTTGGTTGCACATGTGTATAGTATGCATGAGGTCTATATGTGCTTGTTGAATCCCTGTTGTGTTGGCCATGGTGGAAGTGGTGTTGACATGGAAGGGTTGAAGGTGTTGTTGTAAACATGTGTCATCATGTGTGTATGGCTGGTTATGTGTTGTTCATGCTTATGTATTGACCATGTATGCTTGCTTACATGTTGATACATGTTGTATATGCATTTATTTCAGAATGATAGGGTTACACATTGGTCATGCTTGTGTGTTTTCCGTGTATTCTTGCTTATGTGATGCAATATGTGGGACATGCATTGGTAGTTCATGATTGGTTATATATTTCAAGTGGGTGCATATGGTCAAGTTTGTATTTGTTTGGTTGAGGTTGTTTTGCATAATGTCACTGTATGCAATTAGGCCATCATGATGATATTGGTATGTTATTATGCTAATTTTTTATGAGATAGAGTAGTAAATGTAGATAATTAAAGTGAATTTGAAAACATTGGACCTCGAGGAAAGAGAGGATCATCATACAAGTTTGTATGTTTGGCATGTAGGTATGTGATTCATGGTCATTGTAAGAATTAGGGTTACTTATATGTTTTCCATTCTATTATTACTATGGTTATGCGTATATCTTTCATTCTATTAATGTTATGGTTACATACATTATAAATGCTAGCTGATTAGTGTAGTTATATGCACATGTGTCAGATATCCATTATGATAGTAACCTATGGTTGTATGCATTGCTATTGTTTTTTTGTGATTAGATAACTTGATGATTATGCGATATGTTGTTGATGAGTACATTATAGGTTAACTTTTTGTTTTTACATGTTAGTGACTTGATGATTAGGGTTATTTAATTAACATCTTTATGTTATATGTATTATTCTAATTTGGATTGGCCCATGAAGATGGTTAGGGTTATGAAATTTAGGCACGAGTCGACCTAACTTTGATAATGTGTTGTATTATGTCTAGATTGACTGTGCATATGTGATTTAAATGCATGAATTACATATGTTTATGATCTTATGACGTGAACATGCTAGATATCATTACCTTATTTAGGGTCGAGTTGATGAGTTGTGAAGTTATATTGTGCTAATCTAGATTGATTGTGTAGACAAGATAGCCTCCCTTAAGATGCATTAAGGTATGATCTTGTGTATGTCGCCTACTTTGTACTTGATGTCGTCTATCTATTGTTTGCATGTTTTATTAGTTGTATGATATGAGTTTTCATCTATAAGATTGCATGAAAGAATGATCTTGTTTTGAGATGGTTGCACTAACGCACTATGTGTTGAGGTAGTTGATATGTACTTGAGTATAAGCAGGGTGATGTGTTAGCATATGGTTAAAATCAATATTAGAAAGGTAAAATAACTGGTATATTGTTATATTTATTTATGTGCTGACAGTTATGTGTTTATGACAATATGATGTAGAGGATTTCATGGTAAAGAGGTTTCCATGAAATATTAAAGAAGGCTCGGGTTGAGATTTCACTTGAAGGCATTGGGAACCATGGGGATTGGGTCATGGTGTCTGTTATTAGTCTTGTATTTTTTTTCCTTTCTGATTTATTGAGCTGGATTTGCGGTTTTTTTTATGTCTGGTGCATAACTATGCCACTTTGTTATTAGTGTCTTATTGCTATTGGTTTTCCTATTTTTCTTCTTGTTTGTTTCTTGTTCTTATCATTGTATATCATGTTTTGAGTATTGGGAATTGGTTGGGAAAGAGGAAAGTTGATGGATATCAGCAAGAGATTTGTGGTACCCAACAAGGAATGTAAGAGCTGAATGAGGCTCGGTGCATGAGTAAGCATAGCGGAAGGTAAGAATATGATAGTTGGTTGGACTGGTTGGATCCATTGTGGTGAATGGATGGTGGCAGTACAGTCATGAGAAAGGTAATCCAGTAAGGTAAAGTAAATGGACCTGAGATTTCATATGCCTTGGCTACGTTGGGAACCGTTGTTCTCAATATTGTGCATATTGTGAATGGATAAAGGGATCTCTCTTAACCTAGACCTTATGATATCTAGTGATTATGTTGCGATCATGATTATGCCGATGTTGATATATGTATATATGTATGTATATATGTATGTATGTATGTATGTATGTATGTATGTCTTTGATTGATAGGGCCGTCATGGATCTTGATTTCTTTATGTCGATGGTTTATATGTATATATGTATGTGTGTATGGCGTCGTCTCACGAGATCATGATTTTTTTATGCTAGTGATTATATATATGTATGTATCTATGTATCTATGTCACTGTATGACAGGGTTTTCAAGGATCATTCTTGTGGAGGAATGGTTTCTTGTGTAGGTGAATGGCATGAAGAGGTTTCTGGCTATAAGGAACTAGGTGGCAAAGTAACTTTGACAGCTATACGCGGTCAATATCATGTGGACACGAATTAATATTATATCCTTGTACTATGCCTATGTTTATGTGATGGACAAGTAATGCTGAGGGGTACATCAATGAAGTGAAATTAGTGTGATCTGTGATATGATAGGATAAGCATGGATAATGGAAAGAAACTAGATGAAAAATTTCTTGTGGGTTCAGTGTGTGGTCTATGGATGTACAATGCTATTGTTATGTATATGTTGTGCATGTTGTATATTCAATTATTTTAACTATGGTGATGTGTAATGTTGCATATGTATCATTGTGTACCTATGATGTTGTATGCATGTTGTATATATTGTGTTTCATATGCAATGCCAAGTATAGATGGTGCTATGTACATGCTGGATATGTGGTGTTCTGTACATATCATACTGTGCATGTGTTGGATATGCAGTGTTGTGTGCATGTTGGATATGCGATGCTGTGTACGTATGGTGCTATGTACATGTCATATATGCAGTGCTATGTACATATGGTGTTGTGTGCATGTGGTGTTGTGTACATGTCATGCATGTGGTGTTGTGTACATGTGGTATTGTGCACACATTGTACATGTGGTCTGGTGTACATTTGGCGTTGTGTACATGTTGTGAAGGTAGTGTGTGTATAAGTGGTATTGTGTACATGTTGTGCATATGGTACTGGTATACATGTCGTATTATGTGCACATCGTACATGCTATGTTACGACCTTGCAGTGGTAGATATGTGCATGGTGTAGTCATGGTATTGTGACGTGTGTTTGTTATGTTGTACTCTGTATATGTATATGTATTGGGTTGTATTGTACACCGAGTGTAGGTGTATGTGTTGTATGTCGGTATAGGCGTATGTATTGTGTTGTGTTTTACACCGGGTATAGGTGTACGTATTGTGTTGTGTTGTACATCAGATGTGGATGTATGCATTGTGTGGGGTTGTACGCCTTATGTGGATGTATGTGTTATGATGCGCATTGTGCGTATGTGTATTTAAGTGAAGAGAAGCAAGAGCATTGGGTGCTTGCTAGGTGTGGAAACTAATCTGATATGTGTACGAAAGAACAAATGCAAAAGTAAGGACCAATGAAGTAAGCATCGACACTTTATTATGCATGTGATATGTGATTCTGATTTATGATGGTTACATGTGATTTATGATGATTGCATGTGATTTATGATTTTGATCTATGATGGTTGAATTTTGAGCTAGCCATATATGATATGTTTATACATGATGGTTTGATTAAACAACTCGTTTGACTTGTGTGACATGAAGTGAACAAGATTGCAACTATACCTTGTTGAAGATCTACCCATGAGGTATGATTTTAATTTATTTTGAATCTAATGGAAATTATGTGCCTGGTATGGGAAGAAAAAAATGCCTGATTGGGTGGCTGAAACTAACTGCAAGGACTAGCAATAGTGGCAAAAGGAATTGAAACAAGCAACAGGGTGTTGGTAAAGCACTTCAGGAGCAGGGCCATCGTGGAACACTGGTACCCAATAGTGTCCATTGATTGCCATGTGATGCTATGATCAGTATGATACATGTATATGCCTTGGTTTATATATCTTCTGATGCGAGGAATCCTTGTCAAGGGATGGATTTCCTGGGATAGGGGATGAAGGGGAAATTGGAAGGCGAGTGACTACACGGAAGAGGATTACTGAATTTCCTGAGGGACTACATAGAAAATAAGGGAACGCCTGGGTGGATTATTTTTGGTCATTAGCATTGCTAGATGGAGTCAGATGCACATTGGGAGTGTGCCCTGGAACAATGAGCTAGTAATTGTTCACTGGGTGTACAATAGCGCAGGATTGTAGTGCTGGACATTAGATGCAGCTTTGAATCTAAAATTGGATTTTTGACTTCTTGGAAAGGAGGTGAATCCATCTATTACTTTGAGGGTGGAGGTGTTAGCCTTTTTATTCCCTTGTTGATTGATACAGGTATCATATCCTTCTATTTATTGGTTGGGAAAATGTGCATATGTATATATGTGGTTGTTATTGTAAATACCGTAATGAGCTATGTTATAAAGCTCCATTATGTGGTATGATTGTCATGATTATTTTTGCTTTGAGCAAGCTATTCATTGTAAATACTACAACGAGCTATGTTATAAAGCTCCATGGGTAGTATATATTTTATTTTTAGCGGTTTTGCTAAGGTATATGTATTGTTGAATGCTGAGGATGATGTCCCCCAACGGGGAGGGTTATGTAACAACCCTCGTAAAAACATTCATGTAAAAATATATATAAGACTGCGGTGGATGGAACACATATTCTAAGATGAATGTTGGGAAAAACATCCTAGTGGGTGTTGATTTGGTTGATTATGGCTAAGGAAATTGAAAAAGGCTATGGCTAAGGAATTACAGATGAAAAAAGTATTTTGGGCACATTTATTTATGAAAATAATGGAAATTAGGAGAAAATGGAGGTAAAAGGTCACAGGTTGCATGTGAGGAGGAAAATGAAGAAAAATTATGGAAAATGAAGAAATTAGAGGCATGAATGATAAAAAGGATGCTGAGGATCAGTTGGAAAGCTTTTGTTGGTGAAGCTTCTGCTCTCATTATTCTCTCTCTCATACTCTTGGACACTTAGAGTATTCTTGGAGCACTCTTGGTGAGTGTGGCATACTTGGAGATTTGGAGTAAGAAGGAAAAGATCAAGCAGGGAAAGGCATTATCAGGCAACTACAACCAGATTCTTTGCAGGTATTGATTTGCATGTGTAATTTCCTTTCTAGATTTGACATGCATGGCATTGCATGTGGGTCTTTGATTTCTTGACATGGTTTTTTCTAGGTGTGACAGTACATTCAGACTAGCCTTTCCATTTCTAGATAGCCATAATGTTGTAGAGTTAACATGTTTTGGTTTAGATGGATTTCCGGATGGATTAGAAGTTGAGTGGGGTGGATCTCTGAATTGATATAGAACATGGCCTAGTGGTCCTTGAACCAGACTATGGATCATGGTAAAGCCACTGGACTAGTAACCCCTGAGCCAAACTGTGGGTTACGGTAAATCCTGGATTGTGTTGTCTCGATGGGCCTAAGAATCCTTGACCAGTGAATGGCAAGATATACGGTAAAGTCTAGAGGTGGTTTACTCTCCATTTCAGGCCTAGGAATCCTGAGTTTGGGATTGTGGTAAAGCCTAGAGAGTATGTATCAGTTTAGGGCCTAGTCACCCTTGATTCAAATCGTGGGTTGCAGTAAATTCTAAGAGACTAGGAGACAAGAAAATTCCTCACAGTGTAGGTGGAGAGAATCCGGTGATATCCATGCTTGTGTTGGCCTAGTGATCAGGGTAGATCACGGTAAAGACATTTATCACATTTTTATTGACGAGGGTGAGGTGGTTTGGCCTCGAGATGCTCTGGTTGGTTATTTCAGTTTGAATCCCACATTCATGCTTGGAATATGGCACGGGGGTGATTGGTTGAAGTAGATTTGGCTAAGCCAATCTATGGTCGGGTGGAACATGGAAGTCCCATCTCCGATTGGTTTTTACATTCAGTAATGAAGAGCTCATTCCTTTGGTAATTGGTATGCAAATTTATTGGTTATTATTTTAATTAAATTGATGTTATATCCATGGTATTTATGTTGCTATTATGTTGGTTATCATCTTGTATTTTATCAGTGATGATGTATGGCTCTATCTATGTTTTTTCCTATAAAAAAATACACAATGTATCTATGGTCAAATATATTATATTGTCGCTTAATATATAAGGGAGAAATGCTTCTTAGTGATTCTCAGATAAGTATTAGACCCCTATGTTTGCAAATGATGTCTATGACTATAGATGCAATGTTTGTGACATGTTTGAAGACATGTCTTTCATGGCTGGGTGGGGTCCAATGAGTTCCTTATGATGTGATTTCTTTCAAATGCTTTTTCAATGTTATTTACCCTCTCCTGAAGTTACAGAAAGTTTTGGGCAGTGACCTGGGCTGAGGGGCTGAAAATGGCACAAATCCCATAGCTAAGCACAAAAATGGATTGTTTTGGCCTTATCCGCTACCTTGATAAGGCTATCCCACGAATATAGGGTCTATAGCTTCTCCCTTTCCCTTACAAGCTCGTGGCTAAGCCTCAAAGGGGATAAAAATCAGTCCCCCCTTAGGGAAAACTTCTCTGGAAGGCTGGGTTACCTCCTGGAGATGTCAATGATGTAGTGTAAGGTGTCTTTTTAGTGTTTCCATTGGTTCCACTTACTCAAGGCCATCTAGGAGGTTTAATCTCATATTAGTAGCATCTTGTCACATGTTTACCCTAGTTGGCTAGTTATTTGGGTAGATGTGGGAAGAGGGTGTTACACCTAAGGTCGAGGTTTTGTAACAACCCCTGGTAGATTTTCCATGTAAATAAAATAAGACTAATTTCATGAGACACATATTACAAGTTGAATGGTGGGAAAACATTATAATGGGAATCACTTGTTGTTAAATAATGACTATGGAAATTGGCAAAGGCAAAGAGGAAATAAATGACATTTAATTATGAAAATAAAGGAAAATAGGGGAAAATGAAGGTGAAGAGACACAAATTTTCATGCAAGGGAAAATAGAGGAAAAATGAAGGAAAATGAAGAAAAAAGGAGACATCAATAATAAAAAGGCATCAAAGAATCAATTCAAAAAAATTTCACAACTTTTGGTCATTACAACTTTTGGCTTGGATTTTTTTTAGTTTAGCATTGGGCACTCTTACACTGTTGCACTCTTAGCATTCTTGGAGCACTCTAGAATCATTTCTATTTAGAGAAATCAAGTAAGGAATGTAAGGAGTCACAAGCAGACAATTGGATCAACAACTACAACATGCTTACTTTGTAGGTAACAAGTTTCATGTGTGAAATCCTTGCTGGTTTTTGGATGCATGGTATATGCATATGGTTTCTTGGTTGTGCATTGGCATTAGCATGGGAATTTTCCTAGATTACCAGTGGTTTCATCATTGCCTTACCATTTCATGGATAACCCTTGTGTAGTGGGTTCCCTATTTGTTTGTTTTTTCTTATTGGTTCTCACATTTCCTATGGCTATGGGTTGGAACAAATTCTATGGATCCCTGAAGCAACGTGGGTTCCTTGGAGGTTGTGGGTTGAGTTACTAGTCCCTGGAGTATGTTGGTTGGGACAAATGCTCTGAATCCCTGGAACAACTCAGGTTCCTTGAAGGCTTTGTGTTGAGTTACTAGTTCCTGGAGTCTTTGATAGTTTGGGTAGAGACCAATCTTATTGATGTTAGTGATTTATGGGCCATATTGATAAGATCACTATGGTTAAAGGTTGAGGTGGTTTTGCTTTTGGAATTCCTAGTTTATTTTGTTTTGGTTTTACCCTTATGATCCCATATTCATGCTTGGAATATGGCACACGGGTTATTAGGTGAAAGAGAGATTTGGCTTAGCCCAATCTATAATCAAGTGGTACGTGGAAGTCCCTGACTTGGTTGGAATTTTCATACGTTAATATGAGCTACTTTCCTATTGTTATCCGTGAGCACTTGTATTTGTTATTATGGTGATCTTATGGCTGATTTTTCATGGTTTCTATTATGGTTATATGTTGGGTACATTAGTGTCTATGAGTCACTAGTGAACAAATGTACTCTTTCCATATGATTGATAGGGTCATTAGGCCAAATTTTTATATTTTCAAATAAAATTTGGCATCACATCGTTGTCAAACAATAATTGGTTATTTTCTAGTTCAGTGCTACTTCCTCCATGATCAGGTGATCATGTCCTAAGTTGAGAAAATGCTCAAAATTGGAACTTCTCAGAATTGGTTGAAACCAGAATGACCGGATATGCCTCGTCGATACGATCCTGGTTCCGTGAACGACACTCAAATACGACACTGTATGTGAAAGTTATGTAGGTTTGAAGTTTTCAGTGACCTTCAAAAGTCCAGTTTGACTAGGGTTGACGTTGATTTTAAAAATATTAAAAAAATAATATTCCACAGAATATTCCAGGAATGTTCCCCGGAATACTCCATGGAATATTCCCTAAAATATTCCATGGAATATTCCATCTACAACGAATCAAGCTTTGACACTTGGCATTCAGTGCATGGTTGGCAGTTTGACGTTGTATTGGACGGACCAATCAGAAGCTACCATGTGGCAATCCCAGAGGCCACCACGTGGTGCCATGGATGGAGAAATTTTGGTCATGTAAAAATTTCAGCACCCTACAGGTTTCGAATGCAGGTCTTCACATTGACAGCCGGGTGGCCTGACCGGGCGGGCTACATTTGTTTCTTAACATTGCTAGTTGAGAAGTGGTATTTGTTTTCTGTCAAGAGTTTGGGTGGCGGAAAAAGGGGGCCAACCCCTATGGGCTAGCCCCCTATACACAAGACCATGGGCCAGAACCATGAAATTAAGACATATGACAGTTACAGTTTATACGTTGTGGTCAAGTGTTCCCATGTGATGCGGCGGACATTTATTTAAACAGTTTATGCCACGGTTTTTAAAACCGTTTGTTTGACGGTTACTCCAGCGGGTTGGGCGATGGTCCAGGTGACCCCGCCCACCAAAAATTTAATGTTATAGCAAACAGTTCCACCAATTCCAGTGGCGTCCCCTATTTTTTTTGAACTATGCCAAATTTGGAACGCTTAACTCAAGTTAATCCATTTTTTGTAGAGTTTTTTTAGGCCAAACTAGACAAATGTTGTTTTGGTCATAACTTCTCCATTACTAAACCTTTTTGGATGAAATTTTTGTCAATTTCGACTATTCTCAGCATTTTGGAGCCATTGGAATAGGTTTCATAGCCAAAATTGTTTATCTTTAGGTACTTTTTCTTCAGGGAAGCTTGGAGAGCCATCAGGGCCTAGAGGGTGTTGGAGCTATTTTGGGCTATGTTTAACCATTTGAGGTGAAGAAAAAGCCAATTTATACTTATTTCTACATTCTAAACTTATTTTTATAGTTGGTTTGGTCTGTTTAGGCCTTCTTTCACTGTATTACCAATTTGAGCATCATAATATATCAAGGACATGCCCATTTGGGAGCCTTGGACCCAACAGATGTAGCCCAGGAGGGGTGAACTGCCTCATCATGTTGTTGTGTGTTTATGGTGAATTTATTCTGCTATGTTATTCATATTAAAGTTGTTAAAAATTAAATTAAAACAACACTCCCTCACACTTAAATTCATAAACAGTACCAAAATCACTTTGTTTTACTTACAAGACCTTACAAACACTTTGCACACTCTATTTAATGGAAATGAATACTTTGAACATCAACACAAATAATTTCATTTTCAGATCAATTGGTATTAGAGCTAAGGATTAGAGCCTTAGAAGCTATAGTTTTTACTCAACATTTTTTTGTGCAATGATATAGTTATTTGTTTGCAAGTTTTCAGCTTACTAGGCTTAAACTCAATAGAGGTGAAGGAAACTTGGTTAGTGCACAAACTGATCCACAAACAAGAATGGTTAGAGAATCACCTCCAAGAGCCATAGAATAAACTTCAAGCATGTCTTCAAGAGAGGGAGAAGCTCCTGAAGATATGGATCCCAAGGAAGAAGAACGGGTATTCCAGAAAGCTTTCTTGGATATGACTGAGATGGTGAGGATCCTCTACCAAGAAAGAAATGATAGGCTTGTTGGAGAAGGGTCTAAACACTAGAAAGAAGGAGAGGGTTCCTCAGGAGGAAAGAATAGTGATGATAATTCAAAGAAAGGACATGGAGGAAATGGTGATCCACCATCCCCATCTTCATCCTCTTCCTCTACATCGTCATCCTTTACCTCGGTGAATCAATCTCAAAAGTCTAAAACCACTGGTAAAAGTCCATTTTTTAAAGCTTGATGTTAAATTTGAGTTGCCTATGTTTAATGGTGAAGTCAGTGTAGAGAAACTTGACAATTGGATTAGACAATTGGAAGTTTACTTGAGGATACAAAACCTTCATAAAGGCGACACCAAGATTCAGTTAGCCTCATTAAGAATGGAAGGAGCAGCATTGGTATGGTGGGAAGCTAAGACCAAGGATGAAATTAGAAAACATGGTAAGCTTAATTTATCATGGGCTGAATTTATTTCTGTAATTAAGAAGAAATTTATCCTCTTGCTCATTTACAAAAGGCTATAATGAACTGGCAAAGTTTTAGACAACTTAAAGGAAAAAGTGTTCAACAATACACTCAAGAGTTTAGGAGAAGAGCATTGTTTTTAGGAGTAGACTTACAAAGTCAAGATACTTTGCTGAAATATATAGGTGGTTTACATAATTACCTTATACATACCATCCTTATGTTCAATCCTACTATTCTAGACGAAGTTTGTGTATAAGCTACGCATTTAGAGGCTAGAGGGAAAAACACTTTTGATGGAAATGAGGGTAGTGATTTTAAAGGCGAAGGAAGAAAAAGGATTGCAAAATATAGAAAGGAAAAAGGGAAATTATTTTGGAAGAATTTTTCAAAAACATGCCACAATGAAGACCACTGTTGGAAGCTTCATCTGGAGTTGAAACCAGAGAAATTTAAAAACAAAGATAAGGCCAAAGAAAAGGGAAAAACTATTGCAATTTTTGAACAATACTTAGGGTCTGAATTAGGTGACGAAACAAAAAGCATCGCCATGGTATTAAAGAACATAAAGGGAAAAGAGGTTGTACAAGAAACAAAACCCAGTTCTGGCACTTTAAACTATCACATAGAAACTCAAAATGAAAAGAGGAGGATAGAGCTATTTCATGTGAGGATAATCTCAAACCACACAAAGATAGACACAATTTTTGATAGTGGGTCTCGAGCTAATCTCATCTCAGAAGACTTGGTCAAAAAACTGAAACTTGAGACCATACCTCATCCAAATCCATATTCACTTGGGTGGATTTGCAAGGATGCTAATTTACAAGTCTCAAGAAAGTGCATCTTGCGCTTCGCCATAATAGCTCATTATGTTGATTGGGTTGAACTGGATGTAGTACTGCTTGACATTATAGTTGTTGTGTTGGGTAGTCCATATTTGTATTACAGAAAGGAAATCTTCCATTTCCATGAGAACAAGTATCATCTGTTCAAGGATGGAAAAGAGTATATTGTGAGAGCACATAAGAAGAAGCTAGAATATTCTTTAGTCCATGCATGGCAATTGAAAAGGTTAGTTGATGCAAGTCAAAATCTGACTTTGTTTATGGTTAAGCAAAAATATTTTATGCATTCTCCTTTTCATGTTATTTCTGATGTAAATGATGATATGTTTCAGCCTGAAAGCAAGTCGTCTTTTGAAGATGACAATATGTTGCACAAAGTACCTTTGGTGGAGATTGGTGCAGAGAATGAAGTGTTGGTGCAGAGTAGTGCAAGAATTCAAAATATGGAAACGCATGCAAGCAAAGAGGGCACAAAGTTCAGCATGGGTCAATGCTGGTTTCAGAATGGAAGATTGGTATGGCGAGAAAACTTATTCGGGATTCGACGCAAGTACATGGCTCATTCAGAAATTTTTTTCCATGTGACAGTTGGCAAGGTGAATCTTATTTTCAGTCTTCTTTGAAGTTTGACCATTGTAGAAACAATATGTATTCTGCAAAATATAGTTTTTGTTCTGCATATTTCAAAAATTTGCATCATGACTCAGTCAATCTTAGCAAAAGTCGGTCAATGAATTCAAGGGACAATTTATCTTTTTATATGAAGCTCAATTTGATGAAGTCAGGAAGATTTCAGTGGTTTAGGGTTGGAAGAGTGGAGAATCAGTCTCCTCATCTTCATTTTCTGTAATTAGATAGCTTTTGGGGTCCAAAAGCTTCCCATTTGGGAGGTGTGATCAGGTGATCATGTCCTAAGTTGAAAAAATGCTCATAATTGGAACTGCTCAGAATTGGTTGAAACTAGAATGACCAGATAGGCCTTGTTGATATGATCCTGGTGCCATGAATGAAACTCAAATCCGACATTGTATGTGAAAGTTATGCAGGTTTGAAGTTTTCAGTGACCCTCAAAAGTCCAGTTTTACCAGGGTTGACTTTGATTTTAAAAACATTTAAAAAAGAATATTCCACAGAATATTTTGGGAATATTCCCTAGAATATTCCCTAGAATATTCCTTGGAATATTCCATGGAATATTCCATCTGCAACGAATTAGGCTTTGACACTTGGCATTCAGTGAATGGTTGGCAGTTTGACTTTGTATTGGATGAAACAATTAGAAACTGCCACGTGGCCCCATGGATGGAGAAATTTTGGTCGTGTAAAACTTTCGGCACCCTACAGGTTTTGAACGCGGGTCTCCATGCTGACAGCTGGGCGTCTTGATCGGGCATGCTACATTTGTTTCTTAACATTGCTAGTTGAGAAGTGGTATTTGTTTTTTGTCAAGAGTTTGGGTGGCAGAAAAAGGGGGCCAGCCCCCTATCCACAAGACCATGGGCCAGAACACTGGCCTTAAGACATCCGACGGTTACGGTTTATACGTTGTGGTCAAGTGTTCCCATGTGATGCGGCAAACATTTATTTAAACAGTTTATGCCACGGTTTTTAAAACCGTTTGTTTGGAAGTTACTCTGGCGGGTTGGGCGATGGTCCATGTGACCCCGCTCACCAAAAATTTAATGTTACAACAAACAGTTCTACCAATTCCAGCAGCATCCCCTATTTTTTCGGAATTATGCCAAATTTGGAGTGCTTAACTCCAGTTAATCCATTTTTGGTGGAGTTTTTTTAGGCCAAACTCGACAAATGTTGTTTTGGTCATAAATTCTCCATTAATGAACCTTTTTGGACGAAATTTTAGTCAATTTTGACTATTCTCAGCATTCTGGAGCCACTAGAATAGGTTGCAGAGCCAACATATTTGATTTTCAGGTACTTTTGCTTCAGGGAATCTTGGAGAGCCATCAGGGCCTAGAGGGTGTTGGAGATGTTTTGGGCTATGTTTAACCATTTGAGGTGAAACAAAAGTCAATTTAAACTGATTTCATTTTTACAGTTGGTTTGGTTTGTTTAGGCCTTCGTTTCACTATATTTCCAATTTTAGCATCATAATATATCAATGACATGCCCATTTGGGAGCCTTGGACCCGACAGATGTAGCCCAGGAGGGGTGAACTGCCTCATCATGTTGCTATGTGTTTATGGCGAATTTATTCTACTGTGTTATTCAAATTAATGTTGTTAAACAGTAAATTAAAACAACACTCCCTCACACTTAAATTCGTAAACAATACCAAAATCAATTTGTTTTACTTGCAAGACCTTACAAACACTTTGCACACTTAATTTAATGGAAATGAATACTTTGAACAACAACACACATAATTTCATTTTCAGATCACTCCACTTGCTCATGGTCATGATCACTCATCATGGTTATGTCATAATTTAGGTCTCCTAGGTCATAAAAAGAGTTAATGTGCCATCATATAGGTCATGTTCTATGATTTACATTTGATTGTCATCATAATGTTAGTCATCAAAATAAAATAGAGAGTCATTTCCATTCTTTGGGTCACCATCATGGAATTTGGCTCATCAAACAAGCCATCGGTGAAAAAGAAAACCTAGAGCATAAATTTCAAAGACCGATAGCAGAGGTATGAGGTTGGTGTTTACCCCTGAAATAGCAGAGGTACCTAGACCTGGAACTAGGGCTCAAGCAAAGATGATGCCTAGGAAGATTATTAGTAAAGAAGGAACTCATCTTGGCAATATGCGACAAGAATCATCAAGAGGCAAACATGATACACCATTGCACAGTGAAGAACAATCACCTCTTTCTTTAGAAATGGTTGACCTAGAAAAACACCATGAAGATAAGGTAGTAGAGTAGGTCACAAGAAGAACCTCCATCATCTAGCAAGGAAGAATTTTTAACAGAAAAGGAAGAAAAAGTTCAGTTATGGTTTCAAATTCTTCAAAACCTCCTTAAACAAGTAAATCAACCTCCATAAAACCTCTATGCAGTCTCTTTCCTCAGAAAACTGATTGAAAATCCATTCCGAGGGTTTGATGTGTTTTTGCTGCGCTTTCTCTTTTACATGGTTCATAACTTCATCAGTAGTCAAATACCTTTTTTTTAAGCTTATACCTCCTTCATCATCCTTCATTGGCCATTCCCCATCATTCCCCTACTCAAAATCCTTTCATTTCCTTATTTTCCCAAAAACCCTAGAAATCTGCTTTGCTTTTACCCTAGGTCTGTGTTTTGACCTTTTCACCCCTTTTTTCTCACTCTTTTTGAGAAATTTCACTTCTATAATTTTCCTAACACCCATACCTACCCACATAATATTTATACAATTTTTCCTACCCCCCTTCCTCTCATTTCACCATTTTCCCCAAAACCCTAGTTTTTCGCTGCGTTTTTGCCTTAGGTATGTAATTCGCTCTTTTCAGCCCTATTTTCCCACTAATTTAAAGAAATTAAACATCCATTTTCTTCCTAACATCTATCCCCACCCCCCATAAATTAAATAAAATTTTTCCTACCGCCCTTCCCCCTCAGTTCCCTCCTTTTAAATTCGTCGCACTTTTGACTCTATTTTTGGTCATCATCTTTAAAAGAAGTTTCTTACCAAGTGCAGATGAATTTTGGAAAAAAAAGAGAGGTTTTTGTTAATGACAGACCCAATCAAAATAACCTCCTTCAGGTTATACACAGGTATCATATATTGGGATATATTAAACTTTCTTGGAGACCTATTTCAAAAAATCAAATTTTCCAATTGTTCTTGTTTGTTTTAGCCATCATTTTGTGGGACGGCTTCTGAGAAAATGGAAATGAATTTCATAAAATAGAGAGAGGTTTGTCTCTAAACCAACCTTATCTACAAAAAACTCTCCCATTTTTTTAAAAAGTGTTATGGTTAAAAATTTATCAGTACATATTTTACCCCTAGTTTTTCGTCGCGCTTTTGGAGAATTCGCTGCGTTTCTGGGATAACTTGACTTCAAGGAAAATTTTTAGCGGATCAAAGCAATTTTTTCCAGTGATTGATGATTCCATGGTGTATTAGAAATTCCTATATTTCCATCCATACCATTTTCAGCCAAAAATCCTTTAGGAAAGCCTTTGAATCCCCTTGCAAAATTTTGATGCGCTTTTGCAAATGTTGATGCGTTTTTGGGTTTGAAGATTTTTCTTGACACATGGAGGTAAATGGTCAACTTGGTCGATTTAACAACTAGATCATGAGTTTTTTGATGGTTAATAGGCCCATTAATGGTCATATCTATTAAATAATCTTGTGTTTAATGACTTGAGAGAAAAGCTCAACTAGTTAGCTAAAAAAGGGGAATGATGATTCTAAATCCCATAGGAATAGTCTATGAGTCATTAGGTTCATTAATTAGTGGCTATGGATCATGATTTGGCCCCTATAGGTGTAATATTGTTTTATTTTCCATATGTACTCAAACTCAAGTCATTTATAGGGTTGGATACTTGTGTCTCAGACTTGGAACTAGTGTACTGATCATTTGTAGAAATATAACAGACATTTGCAGCTATTTTCATGGAATTCTTGTGTTATGGTTAGTGGTTTTGTTTTTCCTATGTTTTATTTTATTTTTGATGATTGTATCTTGTTAGAAACCATATAATTTATTCCTATACTTTATGTTTTAAGGTTTAAAACATAAATCATTCTTTTATGCTTTGTTTTTTTTTAAGATAAGCATCTAAATGTGTTATCCTTTGAAAAAGTGAATTCATGCTTTTGCTCACTTGACTCCTATTATTTTATCCTCACCACCACTACAATGAAAAAAAAATTGTATCACTGATCATACCTACCTTTCTTTATACTATATCTGCAACTGACCTTTTGGATACCTTGCCTAGTTCTGAGACCTAGTGCTCGTTGTCCAAAAAACCCTAAATTAAGCCCTACTCATCCTATTAACTAGCCTAAAAACCTAAATAGCATCTAGTCAATTCCATTGGATATGAGTTTAATTTCAATAGAGATCTATCTAATTTTTTAGGGCTAGATACAAAATCTAAAGATTGGTTTGTGGTTACCCCTTTGGCTTCCTTTCTTAGCCTTGCGAAACTAACGGGAGTTAACAGGTTATATGCATGGTTCTATTATGTGCTCTAGCTATGACTATAATTCATGATTTGATAATATACTGGATAGTTCTTGAATGCATGGGCTAAGAAGTGCTATTACAACTAGATAGAGAGGGCATCGAGCCTTCTTAGTGATTCTCATATGAAGTTCAAAACTTTATAATCATATATGGATTCAAGACTTGTAGCTTATATGTTTACTATATTTTTGAAGAAATGCATATCTTACATTAGGCATATATTGGTCAAGGTATTGCTCAAGTTTTGATTATTTAGCATTGTCATCATCATTATCATCATTCTGGAAAGTTACAGGCACTTCTGGCGAGTGGTCTAGAGGCTAGCCTCAAAAAGTAGCATAGATCTCGTGACTGCATGCTATGAATTGAGGAAATTAGGTCATAACCACATCCATGCATGATTATGGGTGCTATTGGAGCCTCATAACCACATGTATAGTGTTTCGAGGGAGAAATTGGGGAGTATACCTAGTGAAAAAGGGTTCCAACTTAGGGATTGATCACTTGGGGTAGTAGGTAGGCTCTTGAGTGGTATGTAGTTTCTAAGGGATGTCATTTTACTTCTGGTTTGTAGGCCCCACTTTCATAATTAGAACTTGGAGATCAGGTCATATCACAATGACACTCAACTCATTTTTATCTTGGAGAGCTGGTAAACGTGGGTAAATGTGGGGGGGAGGGTGGTTACAATAGGATTTTTAATATTATTAGTGTTATCACTGCAATTTTTCAAAGTCTGGTCATCACTTTAAGTTGTGTATTTGATCCTCTATTGTCTTATAACCTATGGTTTAAGGACCTTGAGTGTTAAAATGTGTATTAGTTTTTATCATTTTCAATAAAATCCAAAAGAATTTTGAGTCCAATAGTTTGTTTGTGCCTTAGAGTTATTAGGTAAATTTCCCTTTAATAAATATTTTAACTGCTTTAAGTAGTTAAGGTCATGGGTTTAGTTTTAGAAGTATCATTTATTCACCATGATATTTTCTATCCAAGGATAAGGATAAAATGTCAGATTCATTAGTTGTTTTAGGAATAACACAGAAATAACTACCTTTCCTAGAAAGACAACTATTTTCTTCAGAAAATCTGGTTTTACAAGAAACACAGAAATAACTACCTTTTAAAAAAAAAGTAGCTATTTCCTGCAAAATTTGTACAAGGAGGTGAAAGAAGCATTACTCAGGTGAAAAGACACTACTCTTTGAATATTGAAGGTCTGCTAAAAAAAGAGGTATTACTCTTCTAAAAAGGTGGCTATTTCTAATTGGAGGATTCATCAAAAGAGATTAGCTATTTTATTTGCTAAGTCTAGTCAAATCTAATGCTACTCATTAAAGTGAAATGTATTAAGGTTGAGGTACAAGTAGCTATTAGTTAATAATGTGATGGAGTTAAAGGTTCGATGGAATGAGTTGGCACCAGAATTTAATTCATTTTGATTTTCTGCCATTCTCTCTCACTGTGGTTTAGGACATGCCAAGCTCTGTTTCCATTTACCCTTGTGAAAGCTAAAACAAACCATTTCTTATCTTCCAAAAAAATAGTTTGTTACCTTGTGCCAGTAGTTAGGGCTTCGTGGAGGGTTGTTGTGCCTTTTTTTACAGGTGTACATTAGTGGTTGAGTTAGTTGTTAACAGGATGGGTAAGGGTGGTACGGTGAACCATTCAGAACTAGCCACAACCTATTTCATTGATCACTGTGCTAAGCCTTAGATCCAAGCAGTAGGGTGGTATCGGTTTCTAAAGAAGTTTTCAGGGGAAAATGTTGCAGTGGCTTAGGCATTTGCTGAGAAATTCGATGGAGAGCATGTTAAGATGGGGTCTCGGGCCTTTGGGATCATGAATAATATCATTGCAAGGGCTACCCAAACATTAGCTATAGGTGAGTCCTGGTACAAGAGGAAAAATCTTCTTAAAGCTGCTTTAAATCCATATCTGAAGCCTGAAAATGAAAATATTGATTGGACCCCTACTGTTCAAATTTCATATTTTAGGCATGAGTGGCAAGATGTTATTACCACTGTGAAACATTATATTACATGTGAGGGTAGGTTTTCCACTATGCATCAATACCAGATGATGTTTCTAGCTCACATCTCGGGCTCTAAACCTATGAACTTACCATTTTTCCTCTATAAATATATGTTAAAAATGTCCCAAAAAATACAGAGAACCCCATACTATTCTCTTCACAATATTTATCACATGGGTTTAATCAAAATACTGGTGGTTTATCACCTGAAAAAGGAAGATAACCACATGGGAAATTTTTTTAGCAAATGAAAGTTTTAGCAGTGTTCACTCTTGGAGAAGGATAGGAAGGCCCATAAGGAAAAATACCCAAGAGCAGTAGTCAATCCCTACACCTACATTGACCCCTCCAAAAACTGGTCAATCTTTTATACCTTCTAACAAACAGACAAGGAACTCAACTAGGAGATCTAGAGTTCAAACCACCACTCCTACACCAACCATCACTCCTATACCTACAGTGCAATCAGCCAAGGAAGTTTACACTAGAAGGCTACCTAAGGAGCCACAGAACTTGTGGTCTTTCTGGTAGGAGCATGCAATCAAACTCAAACAAAATGTCACCCTACCTAACAAGAACGCTATGTCTAAGGCCAAGGAAGAGGTAGCTTCCTCTTCAAAGAGTAAACACAGGAGAAAAATTATTTTGACAGAGTTATATTCATTGGAAGTCAGCCCTGAAACCTTGACACCAAGCCTTGTTCTAGAGACTAGACAGGAGAATCAAGAAGACAATGCCACTCTAGCACTAGAGGAGCCTACACTTACACAACTATTTTCCTCTATTTAAACATTATCTAAGGGGAAAAGAAAATTTTCAGAGACTACAATAGAAGAACCTACTATAGCCCAACTTTAATCATCTCTCAGTTCTTCAGCCAAAGGAAAGAAGAAATCCAGAATCCACTCACACTCATCTTTTGAGGAGGATAGTAGTGAAATAGAGTTCGAAGAAGGGCAATCAAGCAGAGTTATACATGGAAAAATGATGTCTTCTTACATTCCTAATCCTTACATTCAAAGGCCTCATATTAGACCAAAGAACAAGATCAGACTAGAAAGCAAACTCATAGCCAAACCTGCTCTCATAGATGAAATAATAAATATATATGAACGCCCAAAAAATGATTAAGGGAATACAAAGACTCAGAAGAAAAACTAAGTAAATAAGAGAAAGCCAAACAAGATGGTCACCAAGGCAGAATGTACAAAACCATGAAAATATGAATAATCATATCATTTTTGGCTTATACACAATATTTTCAAAAATAACTACCATTTTCAAAAAAGTAACTATTATTTTTGAAATTTGTATAAGGTGAAAAATGTTGCTTTTTGGTTTTGGTGGTTTCGAAAGAATGACACTAAGTGGTGATAAATTGAATGCAGCCTCAATGGTAATGGTATTTTTCCAAGTGTCATCTAGTCAAGCTATCTTCCATATGTCATTTCAGTTGGTTACTCCTACACTTTTCTGGATAAAGGTCCAGGTGTCCTTTTTAGTTGGCACTTGCACTTTTTGTGGAAGCAGTTTTTCCAAAAAACGAGGAGCACTCAGCTACTTCAAGCTCCATACTGTCATGTTTTGTTTTCATTTTTATTTAAAAATACTTTTCTATTATGTTTAAGATAAGCTTTACTATATGTAAAGGATTGTAATAAATTATCTAAAATAGACTTACGCTTTTTGTGGAGGCTTTAACAGAACATATTCTTGTATATATGCTATGTAAAAAAATTAAGAAAGGGTTCGTTGGTTGTTCATCTTATTGTATACTGTGTTGAATAGTTTTGAGTATATAATATATCCAGATGCACTCTTGAGGACTCACAAACTGTGTGGTGTGTGTATTGTTTTTCCTTCTGTTTTTACATACTTTATCTATCTTTCCAGATTTAATATGGAAGTTCTATCTCATGCTTTTAGCAGTCTTGTGAACCACCAAGACATATTGATCTGTTTTTGTAAGTCTTATTCCAAGCTTTCCTGATTCCGTATGAATTGAAGATTGTTCATGAGAATTCCTTGAGGTTGAATTAAATCCTATTTCATGTTCTTATAATTCTTTTCATCTAATATGCATGTAAATCTATTTTTTTCAGTCTTCATTCATCAAGCATTCCTGATTCATGAGGTCATGTTAATTGGACGCATTGTTTGTAATGGGATTCTTAAAATGTAGAGTGAGACACTTGTAAGTCTTTTAAAGCATTCTTTCACTATACATTTTAGATCTGTATTTTGTGCCACCCTTTCCTCTTAGTAGTAGGCTTCTGTGTTACATATTCATTGTTTATCTTTCATTCTTCTAACCATCAGGCTACAAACTCAATCTTGCTACCACATCATGCACCAATGCCCTCATATGTGTGAAGAGATTCTTATCTTTACTGAAGAGTTTGCCGGATTATCCACAGTCTCACGAAAAACTTGACAAGTGTTTCGTGAGACTGTGGATAATCCGGAAAACTCTTCAGTAAACAGTTACCACAGGAACTTGAAAACCAAGATTCTTATCTTCTCAAAACCTCTTTCAATGTGAGTAAGTTCCAACCACTTTCCAAAAAAAACTAATTCAATTATAAGAAAATCCCTTGAGCTTAAGATGTGTCTAGTCAAGCGCTTGTTACAATCCAAGTGTTGATTCCATGGCTAACAATTAGTATATCTAGAAAAACATTCATTACTTAGTATTAAATTTAAAAAAAATGTTAGTATTGTATTTAATGTAAATGGACACTTGTCATTTATGAGAAGTTGTCCATAACCAATTTAGCTTAGGACATAAGCTTATTTAAATTTTATCTTTCTTGTCATGCAAGAGAATTGAGATATTATTGTAAGGTCTTGCATCTATAATGTAATCTCTTTTCCTTTGGTCAATAAAATTTTTGTGTATGAGGAATCTTCTATTATCATTTTGGTACCAAATCTAAAGTGAGGCAATTGATGTAAGGAGGAGATTCTAGCATAGCAAGATTTTGGAAAAATCCATAGAATTGATCAGTGGTTGAATGGTATGAAAATTGTCTAATTTTATTAAGGAAAATAAAATTGAAAATTTTCCTTTTAATTATTATGTTAATTGCACCGAGAGGCGCATCTACAGCCCAATATGACCCCGATGTCAGGTGGGTCACATCCTCATACAAAATGTCAGCTTAAGTTTTAAATTAAAATAAAAAATAAAAATAAAAATCGCATTGTGCTAGAACATATATCAATTTCTAATACAATTATGTATTATTTATATAATTTGAATGGATAGTAAATTATATACGTGAATTTGAATGGATCATAAATTTACCTTTAACAAAAAAAATTACCACATTTAATTTCCAAATTAAGTAAAATTTTAAACATCTTTACTCTTTACTAAAGTAATTACCATTTCCTAAATCAAAGGAAAAGAGTTAATTGAACACAAACAATCAAAATCCAAAATCTTTTAATATTTCTTCTAATTAAATATTTTTAAAATGAATTTATACTTACTCTAGAGCTATGGTAAATAAATAAAAACATATATAAACTAGATGTATGGTAAATAAATAAAAATTATTTTTATATTTATTCCATAAACCTTTTTATATTTAAAAAAACTTTAAAAAGAGGTTTTATTTAGATGAAGCCTATGGGACGACTACCATGGGACAAATTAATATTGATACCATGAGCCAAATACCATGGGTAAATAAATAAATATAAAGAGGTATAAACAAGTATGATAAATAAATAAATAAATTTAAAATAGATATAAAGAGGTATGGTAAATAAATAAATATAAAAGAGGCATAAAGAGGTAAGGTAAATAAATAACAATATATCAAATAGGATTATAAATAAAAATCTAATTATATAACAAGCCTATGGGCCAAATACCATAGTAAAGAAAAGGGGTATGGTAAATAAATAAAAATATAAATAAACTAGAGATATGGTAAGTAAATAAAACCTCTTTTCATATTTACTCCATAATCTTCTTTATATTTACGAATATTTATGTTCATTAGTTTACATAAATAAGAAGAAATAGAGAGAGAGAGTGATAAGGGAGAGATAGAGAGAGTGTGTGTATGTTTAGGGGTGAGATAAAGAGACAAAGTAAGATGTATGGAAAGAAGGGGGGAGAGAAGAAGTGAGAAGGAGAGAGGGAGGGATATAGTAATGTAGTTGGAGAGAGAGAGGGGTGGAAAGAGAGAGAGAAAGAAAGGGATGGGGGAAGAGAGAGGATTAGAGAGAGAGAGAGATATGGGAGAAGAGAGAGGATTGGAGGGAAAAGAGAGAGAGAGAGAGGTGGGAGAGAAAGGGAGAGAGAGGAAGGATGAGAGAGAGGAGGAGAGTGATGGGGGAAGAGAGAGTATTGGAGAGAGAGAGAGAGAGAGATCAGGGAAGATAGAGGGATTTAGGGGGGAGAGAGAGAGAGGAAGGACGAGAGAGAGGACTTGAGAGAGAGGAGGAGAGAGGGATCGATAAGAGAGATGGAGTTGGAGGGGGAGAAATGTAGGAAATAAGAAATATAGAGAGTGAGAAGTGGAGAGAGAGAAGGAGTGACAAGGGAGAGACAGAGAGAGAGCATGTATGTTTGGGGCTGAGATAAAGAGACAAATAAGGAGAGATGGAGATGAGGGGGGAGAAGGAGATATAAGGAGAGAGGGAGGGATATAGTAACATAGTTGGTGGGTGAAGAGAGAGAGAGAGGGAGAGAGAGATGGGAGAGAAAGGGAAAGCAAAGAAGGAAGAGAGAGGATGTGAGAGAGTGGAGAGAGGGAGGGAAAGAGAGATGGACTTGGAGGGGGAGGAGGAGAGAGGTAAGAAGAAATAAATAGAGAGAGAAAGGTGGAGAGAGAGAGAGTGACTGAGTGATAAGGAAGATGGAGAGAGAGGGAGAGAGGGGGAAGATAGAGATATAGATGGAAGGTGAAGAGAGGGAAGAAGAGAGAGAAGGGGAGAGGAGGGGATTGACAAAGAAATCGATATATATGGATTGCGAGAGTGTGGGTGTTTAGGGGGGTGAGATAGAGAGACAGAAAAGAAGAGATGGAGGGGGATATAGATATGGATGGAGGGTGGACAGAGGGAAGAATATTTCTCACACTACATGGATTGATATAAGTGGAGATGGTGATTTATAATCCTATTTGATTATTTGCACTATATGCATCGATTTTGGTGTAGATATTTGTTTCTAATGATATTTGATTACTTGCACTAGATGCATTGATTTCAGTGTAGGTGGTGATTTCTAATACAATTTGATTGCTTGCACTGAATTTGTTGATTTCAATTTAGATGTCGATTTACAATTATATTTGATTGCTTTCACTAGATGAATTGGTTTCAATGTAGATGATTTCTAATCCTATTTGATTTTTTGCACTAAATGCATTGATTTCAGTGTAGATGGCGATTTCTAATCCTATTTGATTTATTTGAGTAAATGCATTGATTTCAGTGTAGATGTTGGTTTCTAGAGAGAGAGAGAGTGTGTGTGATAAGGAAGATGGAGAGAGAGGGAGAGAGGACAAAAGGAGGAAAGAGAGATATTAATGGGGGAGAGGGAGAGAAGGGGAAGATAGAGATATAGATGGAAGGTGAAGAGAGGGAAGAAGAGAGAGATGGGAAGAGGGGGTGATTGAAAAAGAGATTGATATATATGGAGTATGAGAGTGCGTGTGTTTAGGGGGGGTGAGATAGAGAGACAAAAAAGAATAGATGGAGGGGGATATAGATATGGATGGAGGGTGGAGAGAGGGAGGAATATTTCTCACACTAGATGGATTGATTAAGTGGAGATGGTGATTTGTAATTCTATTTGATTATTTGCACTAGATGCATTGATTTTAGTGTAGATATTTATTTCTAATGATATTTGATTACTTGCACTAGATGCATTGATTTCAGTGTAGGTGGTGATTTCTAATACAATTTGATTGCTTGCACTAAATGTGTTGATTTCAATTTAGATGTCGATTTATAATTATATTTGATTACCTGCATTAGATGACTTAATTTCAATGTATATGATTTCTAATCCTATTTGATTGTTTGCACTAAATGCATTGATTTCAGTGTAGATGGTGATTTCTAATCCTATTTGATTTCTTTGAGTAAATGCATTGATTTCAGTGTAGATTTTGGTTCCTAGAGAGAGAGAGAGTGAGTGATAAGGAAGATGGAGAGAGAGAGAGAGAGAGGACAAAAGGAGGAAAGAGAGATATTAGCGGGGGAGAGGGAGAGAAGGGGAAGAGAGGGAAGAAGAGAGAGATGGGGAGAGAGGGTGATCAACAAAGAGAATGATATATATGGAGTGTGAGAGCGTGTGTGTTTAGGGGGGTGAGATAGAGACAAAAAGAAAGAGATGGATGGGGATATAGATATGGATGGAGGGTGGAGAGAGGGAAGAATATTTCTTGCACTAGATGGATTGATTTAAGTGGAGATGGTGATTTATAATCCTATTTGATTATTTGCATTAGACGCATTGATTTTAGTGTAGATATTTATTTCTAATGATATATGATTACTTGCACTAGATGCATTGATTTTAGTGTAGGTGATGATTCGTAATACTATTTGATTGCTTGCACTGGATATGTTGATTTCAATTTAGATGTCGATTTATAATTATATTTGTTTACTTGCACTAGATGCATTGATTTCCATGTAGATTATTCCTAATACTATTTGATTTTTTGCGCTAAATGCATTGATTTCAGTGTAGATGGCAATTTCTAATCCTATTTGATTGCTTTGAGTAAATGCATTGATTTCAGTGTAGATGTTGGTTTCTAATCTTATTTGATTGATTGCATTAGGTGCATTGATTTCAATGTAGAAGTTATTTTCTAATATTATTTGATTGCTTGCATTAAATGCAGTGATTTCAATGTATATGTTGATTTATGATTTTATGTAATTGGATATATGATGGTACATTAATATTAAAGTGATTGGATTAACAATATGCATTGATTTTAGTGTAAGCACAAAAAGTTATTAACAATGTAGATTGATTTTTGTGTTATAGTAATTTAAGCTATTAATATTGGAGAGCAAGAGAGACAAGATATCATGTTTACTACAACAGATCGAGCTAAAGATTTAAATGGTTTACGATTTAAATTTTCATATAATCGATATGAAAAGATAACAAAACTAACAAGGGAGGAAATAAGAATAGTAGAAGAAAATAGTTTGAGATTGATTGTAACATTAGTACGTTCTTATTATTCACATTTTCTATCTTTCAACACTATTATTGTCACTTTGCATTTAAAAAAAATATTTCATCATTTTTCATCATTATAGTTATTAACAATAATTATCATCTTAACGAACTGAGGTAACTAAGAAAATTTAAAATTAAAATGACCAAGTTAATCTCAGAAATATTTAGCATATTTAAAATGATTATATTAATATTTGATATATTTACATATTACTGATAAAAATTAATCATATCTTTGATAGATTTTCCTTGGCAGCACACGACTGAAACCAACCTAGATCCATCTTACTTCTCAAAAATATACAAAATTTTTAATAATCCAGAAAATGTGACGTTGATGCCTCTGACTGGAACCAACCTAGATCCATCTAACTCTGGATATATCATGTGCCGAGAGGGATCAAATCTCTCGAGGTGCAAACCTTTCCTCAAGTTTTACACTCAAAAAATAGGTTTGCACCTCGAGAAATTTGATCCCTCTCAGTGCATGATAGATCTAGAGTTAGATGGATCTAGGCTGGTTATTAATTTATTTCTATATCTGTAGCGAAATTGAAGCTTAGATCTATAGATTGAAAATTTTTGTGTCATTTTGAATGATCCCCTCCATCGAAAGGAAGAATCCATATACTTGTGTATTGAAACCTTCAAATCTAGGTTATCAGGTTTTGCTTCACATAGGAAGCTCAGGATCGAATCCCATGCCTTCTTCTCGTAATGTTTATTTCCATGAATATCATCATATTCGCAACAGGGAAATTACTAGTTTTTATACCCTAAGAAGACCAAGTCTTCCTTTATGAGACTGGCCAAACATGCTTCATCATAATGATAAAATTGAAGGATCCTTTTGTTATATTCTAGTTCCGTATGAAATGAAATGGTAGAAATTCCTAATTCGTAAAGTTTTTTTTTCCTAAGGAGTTTGGCTTTCTACATTTGATTATGGCGCAAATTTCTATGTTTAATGACAGATTTATTAATAAAAAGAGAGCATTTTCATTGAGGGATTGATTGTGGACCTGTAGTATTTAATTGAAGAAGAATTGTAACCTACAAATAGAGAATCATAGTCGTGGGTTTGTACTAGCCTGGAATGAGTTTTTCTCATAATCATGGGTCTGTAGTAGCTTAGAATGAGATTTGTCCACATGGAATGTACAACCTGAATCGTTCCAAATTCAAGAAATAAATCACAACTAGAATCATAGTTTAGCTCAACTCAGTCAAAAAAAACTTTCTCCACAAAGTTTCTCAAGGAATATGGAAACATGCTTACGTATCCACATATAGTTGGAAAAATAAAATAATATCAACAATTGCATGAAAGTAGCAGTTCACTCAACAATGAAGTGAAAACTGAGCAAAAACGTCCACATGGTTACATAATATTTGAGATTGATAATTCCTTCAAGTGGTCTAATCAAGGAAAATTTAAAAGAATTTCAAAGCTAAGACAAATAACTCTAATGTAACTACAAATGGGTAGATCTTGTTAAGCAGAGGATGGTTTAGATGATTACCCAACAAATGTGGTAAACACACTAAGTTTGGAGTCTCCATCGATCTGCATGTGATCTCCTTTATATTTGGTGGAGAAGTGTGGTAGGCTATCGACCGTTGGTGTCTTGCTATAACAAATTTTATCAACTCATGAAAGAACAAAAAATAAATTTGCCTTCTGTCTGTCATGCTTATGGATTTTATAAATTTTGAAGTTTTTTTTTTTTTTACTTGGGATGATAAAAACACCCATTTTAATGTGAAAAACAGGTAATTATTTCAAAAACACAACAAAAATATATTTTGAAAAGTCAAATTTTTAAATTTTAAAGAAGCAAAATTGTATTCAACTTATCAAAGAATTGATTAGAGCCAAGTACAAAGCTCAAACAATTTCTTTTCTCAAGAGAGTATACAAGGTTCAAGGCCAAGCCTCAATAGTCCTTTTTTCTTGGAGCACAGTGTGTGGTGTGTTCATCATATTCTTTTTGTATGGTACTTGCCTTATTTTTCTTTATTTAATACACATATAATTTCTCATCCAACAAAGTATTCACAATGTCAAAAATATTAATTTATTTTCTAAGATTGAGAAGCTTAAAGGTTTAAAGAACTAAAAGACATGGAAACACCATATGGAAAGCACTCTAATTTACAATGATACATATGAAATGGTGATGTAAAACCTAATAAACCCACCGATGCTAATTCTCTAGTTAAATTGGAACTCAAAAATGTAGAAACTTTGGCATTAATAAAATCCTCTTTAAATAAAGAAATGTATGTTCCTATAGAGAATGCAACAAATGCTTAGACATCTTTTTGATAAACAAATTGAAACAAAACATGTGGATATTCAATTAAATTTTCTTCAACATAAATTTTATGAAGGAGGAGATGTACCTAAATACATTTCAAGGCTAAAAAACATAAGACAAGAAATCAATAAGGTGGGATTTACTCCTATAGAAAACAGTTTCATGGAAATAATCTTAATTGTAGGATTTCCATCCTCTTATAAACATTTCTTGGAGACTTTACAATTGACAAGAAAATTAGAAAATAAATTATTTGATCAATTATCTGACATGTTATCTTAGCATGATAAAACATTTGGAAAGAAGAAAAAAATAGGTGTAGATGCCTTCCTTATATGTACAAGATCAAATAAATCATCAAATGAAATTTCAAGAAGAAGAGGACTTCATCTGAATGACAAAGGATGAGGAAATAAAAATCAATTGTCTTATAGAGGATTAGGAGTGAAGCCAAGGAAGAGAAAGTGATCATGGAAGAGAAAAAAATCATGTAAGAGAAAATAGTCAAGGAAGAGGAAACAATCAATAAAGAAGAAGTAATCAGGGAAAATGAAGAAGTAACTTACAATGGAGATAAAAAAAATTCAAAAGAAGTCAATCCGAGAGGCATCCTAATCATAATTGGAAATATGAATGAGGTTGAGACTTAAGTCAACTTGTATGCATAAGTTGCAACAAAGTTGGTCATTATGCATAAAAATGTCTAACTCCAGCTGGTAAGATATCAAAATTCAAGCAATGTTCAACTTCAACAAAATATGAAAATGATCAAGAGGATGATAGTTCTGAATGTACATTCACTACTATTAAAAATAAAGAATAAATTTTCATGTTAGTCTCTAATTTCTCTTTCAGGAGTGATTATGAAGATGCTTGGATATTGGATTCAGGAGTCAATCAACACTTGAAATTCATAAAATACTTCTTTTGCACATTTTAGGAATGTAGCCTCAATTCAATCTTCTTGGATGATGATACAACCCATACACCTCATGGAAAAGGTATTATGAAAATCTTTCTCCCTAGCACCAGAGATAGAATGATTTCAAATGTTTGGTATGTACCAACATTTAAAATATTTTATTCTTTTTAGTGTTGATTCGATAAGCAGGAAATAAAATTATCATGGAAGATGGACTATAGAAATCAAATCCACAATTAAGAAAAAAATTAATCATGAAAGGTTATGAAGATGGTAGGCTTCTAATATTTAAAGGAAAATTCATTCCTAGGAAACAAGATTTTTCATGTATAATAAGTTCATATATTTCTCACTATAAAAATAAGATATGGTTAGAGGATTACCTACTTTTAAAATGGATAATGCAAAGTGTGAAGCTTGCATTTATGGAAAACAAAATAGAGATACATTTCCTACAGAATCACGACGAACATACAAGTTTTTGCAACTTGTTCAAAGTGACATTTGTGTACTCAAGAAAATTCGCTTGCAGGATATAAATATTTTTTAATTTTCATTGATGATTTTAGCCAAATGACTTGGGTGTATTTTTTAAAGGAAATTTCAGAAACATTTGAAAATCTTAAATCTTTTTGTCATCTGGTTGAAAAAGAAACCAAAGAAAAGATATGAATCATGAGGGAAGAAAATGGATGGGAGTTCACTTCAAATGAATTCCAAAATTCTTTTAGAGATAAGGGGATTGGGAGAAAATATAAAATTTATTCTACTCCACATCAGAATGAAGGAATAAAAAGAATGAACATAAATTTGTTAGTAATGGTGAGATCAATGTTAACTTTCAAAGGCTTAAGTGCCTCCTACTAGGTTGAAGCAGTACATACTGTTGTTTACTTAAGAAATCAATCTCCCATTGCTTATTTAGATGACATCACACCATATGAAGCATAGTATGGTTTTAAATAAAAATTTAAACATATTCTAGTTTTTGGTTCAGTTTGCTATGCTTTAAATCCTAAGGAGAAGATAACTAAGCTAGAACCAAGAAGTATGAAGTGTATGGTGATTGGATATTCCTAGTTGAAGAAGGGATATCATCTTATATCCAATGGTATATTTATTGTAATTCAGGATATAATATATGATGAAACAAACAAAAAAGTTCTACATAAATTGAAAGCCTTCTTGAAAAATTGGAAAAACAAGTACATAAGGAAAAACACATGATACAAAAAGAATGATAGTTTGAAAAATATTTGAATTTAACAAAAAAAATGATGATTCTTCCTCATCATTTTTGTTAGTGTAACCCCCTTATTTTTATTGTTGTACCCTTGTAACCCCCATATTGTTATTATTGTGCCCTTAAATTATTATTGTTAGGTCGGCTAGGATTACATTGTGGCCCCATGGACTCCTATATATAGAAAGGAGGTTTTTTCATTTGTATCATCTAAGAATTGTTCATTCACGTAATGTATTTGAGGTTTTACCCTTGAAGTGAATTATTTATAAGGCGTTGATATCTCTTTTCTTCTATTTTTGGAGTTGGTTTCACAACATTTGGTATCAGAGCTTTAGATTCTAGGGTTTCGCAGCATCAAACCGGTCATCATGGAATTTTCACTATAACTTTTTTTCTACGAAGGTTCAGAAGCTAAAATTTTTAGAGAGCGAAGACGAAATCCTGAGGAACATTGTCGTAAAATTTCAGAGCTTGGTTCGCAATATTTTCGGAGATATGATCTATGGAAGTTAGGTATTTTTCAAGCTCCCGAATTTCATCTCAAAGAGGTGATCGTGGGAAAATATTCATAACGCTCTCTTTGAGCATCAGATTGGAATTATATAAAAATTTGTGGGAAGTAAACGGAATTTATTTTCTTTTCTATCAATTTCAGAGCCAAATAAACAAACAGTGAAACGTGGCAAGTTGTACAATTTCACTCTACTGAACTAGTCCATAATTAGGTCATTGTGGGAGATTGAACATAACATTGGCTTGAAGAATCCAAATCAGGTTAGAACTATGGCATTAGAAAGATTATTCATAAGGCTACCTTAGGGTCAAATTTCAGATATTTAAGATCTAAAATCACAGAGATACTTCAGTTTCAATATCAAGCTCCTCAAAAGAAAGAAAAATGTGTGTATTTTTTTCGAATTACATAAGTCTCATTTGAAAAACATTAGTTTGAATTTATTCCAAGGGCATATTGAAGAATAGATATCAGTATTGGGTTCTAAAATTCCCCATAAAAATAATTCAACACCCATTAAGCCTTCGGAAGGCTCTACTATGACTCATGAAGACGAAGAAACACAAAATGAGATATCAAAATTACAAGAGTAAGTGCACCAAATTTTGCTATCGAAAAGAACAACAAAAAATGAAATGGAAGTTTTGAAGAAATGCGTGGAAACTAAGATGGATGGTTTGAATAAAGGCATGGAAGCTAAGATGAATGGTTTGGAAGCTAAGATGGATGGCATGGAAGCTAAGATGGATGACATGGAAGCTAAGATCGATGAAAAAATGAAAGACAACATGGAAAACATGAAGAATGATCTAAAAGTATACATCGAAGATTTGGAAAATTTGATACAAGAAATGTTTCCTAATGGCGAAAATATAATAGAGGAAAATCACGATGAGAACAAAATAAATGTTAATTGTGATTTCATAAACTCTAATGTTGGATGGAAGAACCACCATATTCCAAAGATGGATATGAGAAAGTTTGATGGAAAGAACCCCATAACATGGATACTATAGATGGAGAAATATTTTGATCTCAATAATGTGAAAAACACACAAAAGGTACACATTGCAACTTTACATTTAGAACAAAATACATTTGTATGGTATCGATGGCTTTGCTCCTGTAAAAAAATTATCACTTGGTGAATTTTTACAGAGGAAATGATAACACATTATGAGGATAAAAAGAGAAACATCTTCTTTAGCCAATTGATAAATCTCAAACAAAAGGGTTCAGTGGCGAGGCACATTGAGGGCTTCCAAAAATTGAATATAAGGGTAACTGATATTCTAGAGGAACACAGGATTGATGTCTTCATAGGGACTTTAAAGGATAACATCCAACATGAAGTTTGGGTTTGGGAACCTGATTCATTGGAGAAGGCATTCAGGTTGGCAAGAAAAATTGAATATAAAATTATGGCGACAAGGAAGCCTACCACTCACATCTATAAAGATGGAAGTGTTGCTACTCCTAGACTTCCACAACCTACAAGGTTGAAACCACAAAAATTGGAAGAAAAAAGAGCAAAAGGGCTTTGCTACAGTTGTGATAGAAAATACACTAAAGGTCATAAGTGCGCTGAGAAGAAATTATTTTACATAGATTGTGAAGAGGAGGAAGAAATGAAGAAGAAACTTCAAAAGTAGAGGATATACACCAAGAAGAAACCATAGAATAAGAAGAAATGAATCCGACCATATCATGTAATGCATTGGAAGGAATTACCACTCCTCAAACTCTCAAGATAGAAGGACATATCAAGAAGAAAAAGGTAATAGTGTTGATTGATTCGGGTAGTACCCATAATTTTATTCATTGTAAGGTAGCCAAGGAATTGAATTGTTTCCTATACCCATCACCAGAATGTCAAGTGATGGTTGCAAATGGAGGAACTATAAATTGCTCTGGAAAATGCCATAATATCAAGCTAACCATGGGGGAATATGTATTGAATAGTCCAATGCTTTCCATTCCTATGGGAGGTGTTGATGTTGTACTAGGAGTACAATGGTTAAAATCTTTGGGGACGGTAGCTTTTAATTTTCAAGAACTTTTCTTGAAATTTTTTTCAGAAGGAAAGGAAGTCGAATTACGGGGTATTGCGGGGAAGCCAGGAAGGATAATAAGCTCTAATGTCATGACAAAGCTTCTAAAGAAAGAACAGCGTGGCGTAATTGCACAATTATGCTCACTAGAAGTTCCAACATCAAAATCATCTATTTCTGCAGATCTCCAACAAGTCTTGGACAATCATTCCAAGGTGTTTGAAACTCCCAAAGGACTCCCACCTATTCATGACCATGATCATGCTATTCATTTGATTCCAGGAAGTGTTCCTCCAAACATCAGGCCTTATAGATATCCTTACGTCCAAAAGAGAGAAATTGAACGTATGATTGCAGAAATGTTAGAGGCGGGTATAATTCAACCTAGTCAAAGTTCTTTCTCTGCTCCTGTAGTATTGGTACACAAGAAAGATGGATCATGGCGCATGTGTCTGGATTATAGGGAGCTCAATAAGCTCACCATTAAAGATAAATTTCCCATTCCTGTGATTGATGAATTATTGGATGAATTACATGGAGCAATTTATTTTACCAAGTTGGATCTTCATTCAGGATATCATCAAATTAGAATGAAGACTGAAGATATTCCAAAACAACATTTCGAACTCATGAGGGTCATTATGAATTTTTGGTCATGCCTTTTGGCCTTACCAATGCACCTTCTACATTTCAAGGGTTGATGAATTCCATTTTCAAACCATTCCTTAGAAAATTTGTGCTAGTATTTTTTGATGATATACTAATCTACATAAGTTCTTGGAATGATCATGTTCTACATGTTGACAGGGTGCTCAAACTATTGGAGGAGAAACAATTATATGCAAAAATATCCAAATGTTTCTTTGGAGTACAAGAGGCAGAATATATGGGTCATATTTTATCTCACGAGGGTGTTAAGGTTGACCCTAACAAAATTAAAGCCATTAAGGAATGGAAAGTCCCCACAACCATAAAGAATTTGTGCGGATTTCTCGGGTTAAAAAGGTATTATCACAATTTTGTTAAGAATTATGGGAGAATAGCAGCACCTCTAACAACATTATTGAAGAAAGATGTATTTTCATGGACTCGTGAAGCAACTAAGGCCTTTGAACATCTTAAAGAGGCAATGTGCCCAGCACCAGTCTTAGCTATGCCAGACTTCACAAAAACCTTTATTGTGGAATGTGATGCCTCAGGAGATGGAATTGGTGTTGTTTTAATGCAAGAAGGAAGACCCATTGCTTTTGAAATTCATTCAATAAAAGGAAAGTATTTACAAAAGGCTATTTATGAGAAGGAAATGTTGGTAATACTACATGCACAAAAGAAATGGAGACCTTACCTAATGGGAAGACACTTCAAGGTAAAAACTAATCATTATAGTCTTAAATTTTTTTTGGAACAAATACTATCTTCAGAAGAGCAGCAAAAATGGGTCACAAATATGTTGGGTTATGACTTTGAAATCTTCTACAAAAAAGGGAAGCTAAATGTTGTTGCAGATGCACTGTCAAGAAAGGATGAAGAGGTGGAAGCATTGCTTTGTGATATTTCAATTATCTAACCAAATTGGATAACCGAAGAAAGGGATGAATGGAAGAAGGAAGAATAAGTGTGGAATCTCATTCAAACGTTGTAGCAAAATCCTATTACATCTAATACATTTCACTGGAAAAATGATTCCTTATGCTACAATGATCGCTTATATATTTGCAATAATTTCCAACTAAAACAAAAGATTCTTTTGGAATTGCACACTTCTCCTTTAGGAGGACACTCGAGATTTTTAAAAACTTACCACAGGGTGAAGAGAGATTTTTTTGGGATGGCCTTAAATATAATATTCAAAAGTTTGTGGCAGAATGTTTGGTTTGCCAAAAAAATAAAGTCGAGATAATTAAGACCCCAGGTCTTCTACAACCTTTATCCATTCCAAGTCAACGTTGGGAGGAGATTTCAATGGATTTTATCACAAATTTACCAAAGTCCGAAGGAAGGAGTGTCATCATGGTGGTAATGGATAGACTTACCAAGTATGCACACTTTTGTGCATTATCTCATCCATTTAAACCGAGTACAGTTGCTACTGAATTTATGAAAACAATTCAAAAGCTACATGGAAACCTAAAGATTATTGTAAGTGATTCCCATTTTTACAGGAAATTTTTGGACGGAATTATTTTCTTTTTTGGGTACTCAACTAGCTCATAGCTCTTCTTATCATCCTCAATCCGATGGTCAAACAAAGATAGTGAATAAATGTTTGGAAGGATATCTTCGTTGTTTTTTATCTGATAAGCAAGCACAATGGGTCAAGTGGTTACCTCTCGTTGAATGGTGGTATAACACTTCCTTCCATACTATAGCAAAAATGACCCCATTTATGGCACTTTATGAATATCATCCACCATCCATTACATCTTATTTAAGGGAAAATGCTAGGGTTCAAGCAGTGGAGGATCACATTGAGCATCAACAAGAAGTTCTCCAACTCTTAAAGGATAACCTAAATTTGGCACAAAATCGAATGAAACAACAGGCAGATCAACATCGCAGTGAGAGAAGTCTTGATGTGGGAAACTGGGTATTTTTACAGCTACAACCATACAAATAAATGTCCCTCAAGAAATCTAAGAATTATAATAAATTATCACCAAAGTAATATGGTCCTTACAAGGTTTTGCAAAATATTGGTACTATGGCATACAAATTGGAGCTTCCTGCTTCTTCGCGAATGCATCCAATTTTCCATGTTTCATGCTTAAAAAAGGTTATAGGGGACAAACTTTCAGTTCAAAAAATATTGCTAGAACTTGATGAGGAAGGAAAAACCATATTGTAACCTGAAGCAGTCACAGAAACAAGAACTCGACAACTACGAAATCGATCAATTTCAAATTATCTCATCAAATGGAAGAACTTACCCACAGAAGATTCTACATGGGAGGATGAGAATTTTGTATAAAAGAAACCAGAGCTACTCAAGCATTGAGGACAACACCTTTTTGAAGGAGAGGAGCATGTTAGGTCCTTATATTACTAGTATAGTCCCTTATTTTTGTTAGTGTAACCCCCTTATTGTTATTGTTGTACCCCTTTAACCCCCATATTGTTATTATTGTGCCCTTAGATTATTATTGTTAGGTCGGCTAGGATTACATTGTGGCCCCATGGACTCCTATATATAGAAAGGAGGTTTTTTCATATGTATCATCCAAGAATTTTTCATTCATGTAATGTATTGGAGGTTGCCCCCTGAAAGTGGCTTATTTCTAAGGCCTTGATATCTGTTTTCTTCTATTTTTAGAGCTAGTTTCACAACACTCAAAAAGAATGTAAATTACATAAAATGGATGTTAAAATTTCCTTCATCAATGGATATTTATAGGAGGATGTTTATATTGACTCAACCTCCTAATTTTGAGCTTGAAGGACAAGAACATAAAGTTTGTAAATTAATAAAGGATTTATATGGATTGAAACAAGCTCCCCAAACTTGATATGATAAAATGGATGATTACCTTCAAAAGGCATGATTTCAATGAAGTGAATTAGATGATACTTTGTATTTGCATCAACAGGGTAAAAATTTGATGATATTAGTAGTGTATGTGGATTACTTGATCCTTACTAGGAATAATGATGATCACATTTTATAGGTTAAATGTGAATTAATGATTTACTAAAGATGATAGAACCAAGGTTACTTCACTAGTATCTTGGAGTTGAAGTAGTCAATACAAGGAGATGACCTTTTAGCGGTGGTTATAATGCAGGTTTTTAGTGTTATAAAATTGGAAAAATTTGTCAAAAAAACATCTTTTTGGGGTAGCAGATCTTTTAGCGGAGATTATAATGGAAATTAATCACAATTGAAAAATCTGGATGGTCAGAGGTTTTACCAGATGTTTTTTTAGCGGTGTGCTTCATGGAAAAATAACACTGGTGTTCTAAATATATAAAAGCACTGGGGCCACATACATACCTAAAATCCCATATGCGTTTAATGCAAATAACACCAGTGCCTGAAATGTATACTGTCACGTTGCGTATATATTTAAAAAATGCCTTGGTGTGTTCTTTTCAGGAACAACACTGGGGCAAGAAAAAAATATTGCATGCTCAGTGCTTTTATTTAAACTCACAGTGCTGATGCATATGGTTCGTATAAAATCACTAGTGCACTAATGATATAAAAGAACTAGTGCTATTAATTTGAATGATGCATCGAGGTTGGAAATACTATTTTGTAGCACCAAGGCGTTGGTTCTATGAAAGCACTATTGTTTTAAGAATTACAATGAACTAAGGCATTAATTGCAAACAATATCGGTGTTTGAAGAATTAAATTCCCAAGTGTTGTCATTTTCAAAAAATTCATCGGCCATGCAAAAAAAATGTCATAACTATGCTTTTATATAACATAACGCATCAATGCATGTTTATGTTATGGACACACCAGTTTTTTGTATGATATTTTCTCTTTTCTAGAAACATCGAATTGTGACAGTGCAATTATTCTAATATTTTAAATCTGTTATTGATTGAAAAATCAACATATATCTTATAACAATATTCATATGTAGAAATTATGATATAGATTTGCAACTACTCATGAATTTTTAATCAAAATCACAAGACACAAACCTACTCTATTGCTCTACGAAATTGAATTCAAAATTTAGAATATTAATCACAAACATGCAATGAGAAATAACCCACATGCACACAATATTTTTCCAGGGGTAAGAAAACTGTTAAAGGGCCATTTTCCTTCTTGCATTAATATGATGAATAGAGATGTATTACAATTGATTTTATCAATTGAGCACAACCTGCAAGTGAATAACCTATCTCTCTGCTCACTGAGAAGCTCTGACCCAGAATTAGTCAAATTTTTCCTTTGCTTGAGCTCCTTATTTCCTTGCACAATTCCTGAGAAATTGGGCCCCTATTATTTAGGAAACTCCTCCAAAATTCTTGTGAAATTTTCAAGTTTGATCATCTCACTACATGCAACACCTGTACACTCAAGACTAGTCTACAACTTATGTTACACTACCTTGGAATTTCCACCACAGTTGGGGAGCTCAAATTCTTTGCATGCCCTAGATATTTTGGGCTAATTGATCAGTTAACCAGATGATCATTGAATTTGACTGAAGTCCCACTGCACAATTGACATTCCACTGGTTCCTCCAACAATTAAAACTAGTTTAACTGGAAGCAACTTGAAATATCTGACCTTGATTTCTACAAATTAACAATCAAACATGCTTAATTGAACTCTAACTCCTCCAACTTGAATTTATTGAGCTAAATGAGTGACAAGAGCCATGTCACCTTAGTTAACTGCATCAAAGTTGTCTGCAGATGTGGAAATTCAAATTTTCTTAATTTAATCAAGGAAAAATCAAATTAAAAATTTCTTGTTGCATTTTTCAACATCATATAAATTAAAATTTGATTAGGGAATTTGTATATGACGTTTGGATTAATTTCTTATATTATCATATTTCACATCTCTTCATTATAATATTTAATCATCCATATATTTAATTAGTGGTCTAACATTTCACAATGACATTAGATAACACAATAGAATAAATTAAAATTTATTTTATTATATATCAATAAGAGGCTCTTTGTCATACAAAATGAGATTGTTATTGGAAAATCCTTGTATTTCAATTGGGACACTATGTCCATTACATTAAATAAGATGTATGATTTTCACAAACAATTATTTCAAAAAATACAACTTGCATTGATATCCAAATAGATCATCATTATTCGCTAGAACTGTAGTTAGTGCTCGAGCTACTTCCATGACTTGCCTTATCTGGATGAATGTTTTGATGATTGAATTGATTTTTTTTTTCCTCTTGATCTTGTTCCATATGCAAACATAAAAATAAAGTGTAATAAGTGCATCTACATTGGTGATAATAATGAAATTTTAAATACATAATATACATCACTGTAAATCGAATAGCAATGTACCATAGCAAGAAGTGACTCATAAACTATACACATGGTTTCAAAAACAAGTCTCATGCCTTCTTGCAACAACTCTTCTATTTGTGTAGTTCCATAATTTGTTTCCTACGAGCTTTATACCCCATTATAAATCAAAGATTTAATCTAAAGGATTTTTTTTTGTTCTATTAATTATAAACTCAGAGAAGTAAAACAACATAGATACTTACATATTCCACAATTCATTTTTGATATTCCAACATAGACTCACAACCCATATTTAACACAATGTCAATCAATTCTTATGATGAATCTTCTTTGTATGTTATCACCTATTTGAATATATTCAATAATCATTACTCTAAAGTAACTTAAAATATACAAAAATGAAACCTTGGGTTTCTATAAAGAAATATTAAAAATTACTCACAAACTTTGATATGAACCCTTTTCTTCCTTGTCGTCTTGTTTTATGTGCAGAATGAGTTCCATTTTTGTTTTTTTTGCAAGAAAATGCTTGTAAATTAATATGTAATGCTAAATTGTTTGTTTATATGTACAACATCAATCAGGATTACACACATTTGAAGTACGTTGTAGTTGATATGGCTCCTCCTGTGATGCAATTATGTCCATTTATTTGAACATCTCCTTATACACTTTTTTAGAAATTCCTACTAGCATGTTTTGCATATTAGCTCGTTGATCCTTTGGGATTTTCATAATCTTCCTAAAAAAAATAATAAACTATTTTTATATTGATATATGAAAAATAAATATAAAACAATTGATATTAATAAATGAATGGTTTGTAGTAATATATACACATAATTATAGAGAATCATTTAAATTAGGAATATTACCTTTGAATGATTATTTTTTGTTGTTGTATGTTTTTTCTATTGCAAGTCTAACATGTCTCATTGCCTATTTCTTTGGAAATGCTTCTTGTAGTCTAGATATAATTTGGTTCTTGGAATCATTGGACTAATTTTTCTGTTGTAAGTGTAAATTACATCTATACGTTCATTCCACTATATCCCTCATAGTTTTGTAACCCCCCCTTTCATTAACTTCCAACACCACTCCAGATGAGCTAAGGACCAATTCATTGTCATTTAAATGTTCTATAATTTTCTTTTCTTAGAAAAACATTGATATTTTCATTCATTGTTGCTCCATGTAGAGCATTAAACATATATGAATTAATATATTGTTTTAAACATGTTATCTAATATTCTTAAGTATATTATTAATGAAAATTAAAAAAAAAATCATATTGAATAGTTTTTTTCCATTCATTTGATTCATCCTTCTGCAATTTTTCTATCAGGATTTTACGCTCTTCTGCACTCAGATTAGAAATAATATATCAAAATTTTTCTTTTTTGTCTCTACATGACACACACTAACCAATACATATAAGTTGAACTTACGTATAGTTCAAACATATTAATTTTGTAAACAATTTACAAATAACTTGCCTTCTATGATTTTTTGGATGTGTTATCATTGCGTCGATCAATATTTTTATTAATTGAAAAATATTCAGATATTTTTTTATCAATATACAATATGTACCATTCAATACAGAAGCCATTAAATATCTTTTAGACATCAATCAAATAATTTTCAGCGAAAAAGAGCTCTAGTAACCGGTGTTGTAATTTGAATAAATGCCCTAGTGCATTTAATCCGCTAAATGCACTGGGTGTTTAATTGTTCAACACTCACAATGAAAATTATTATTTTTAAATAATTTTAAATTATGACATTGCAATTTGAAATTATAAAAGCACCACCATCACTTAACGATTCTATTCTACAGAGGTGTGCTACTGTGTTATATTACATCAGGAGCACCGATAAATAGACTAGACAAGGCTGATAGGATTCAGTGCGATATGTAATGATAGAAGAACTGCCAACACCGGTGCATTATATTACATAGGGTGCACCACGAAAGATATACCGTTTAAAAAAAATAGACAGGGTCGACATGGTTTGGATCTAATTTTCTGCCTACTTTACATGTTAAACACCCTATATATAGTAAGTAGACAAACCCATTAAATATAAAATGCATAAAATGAAAAAACCTAATTGTAAAGTGATAGAGGAGTTAAATGCGAAGGTGAAATTTTGTAGTCACGTAAGCAAGAATAATCAAGGGTTTAAGGTAAGTATTGAAATTTTTTGTTTTTTTTTTGTATTTTTTTGTTTTTGTTTTTTTCTTTCTTTCTAAATTTTAATTAAATCTAAAATAGGAACAAAGATCGTAAACATTTTTACTAGTAAAATCAATAGCAATTTTTTTTATTATGTAGGGTTTTTAATTATTATTATTATTATTATTATTTGTAAGCTTGGAAGTACTCTTTTTTCAACAGCAAGTTACAACCAATTTGAAACATAGTTAGGTGGCATCAACTTGCCCTATGGGAAACCAAGTCTGTTGGCCACCTATTGCCATGGTATGCCATCCAAAAAAAATAATTTTTAAGTCTTTCTAACCATGCAATATATGAATGTATGTCTATGCATAGCCTACCAACTACTTGCCTAATGTCATAATTGTCTATACATTGAAACACAAAATCTATCCGCATACTAGTAAACAACATCAAAAAAAAAAAAACATCATAATAGCTAATATTCTTCCTCAACTGAAGCATATTCCACTGGCGTCGGGTCTTTTGTAGTATATCCCAGAAATTATACCAAAGAGATAATACAGGGTATGTGCAGTTTTCTATGTGCCAGAGGCACCCATCATGCTTCTGCATTTGGAACAGGAGCTTCTGGAAGTCTTGTTCATAGTTTGGAAAATCCTGTATGGCGGTGGCTATGCTCATAGAAATTTGTTCCAAGGCCTTGCCCAAAATACCTTTCATATACCAATAGAGAAATAAGGTATGTTTAAACTGTGTTACACGGCCATGAGTATGCCCAAGGTCGGGCACCAATATCCGCCAGTAGTCAACATCAATTTCCATTGAACCTGCCTAGTAGTTCAGGTCCACCTCCCTTTCCTTAATCAATTGTATTATTTCCCCATCTGTATTTTCATGATGGTCTTCTGAAACATCGTTGATTATGCTCACAGTCGTATTAATGTCTCTTAGGTTGCCACCAGGTGAACTGGAATGGCCCTCTATTTTCTTGCCTTTGTTCTTCCTACCACGACCCCTCGAGCCGCCACACGAGCCATGGTTACCATTATACATATCAAGGATAAGTTATATAACAGAGCACTCATAGGTGGGATACCAATCCGGAAACAACCCATCTTTCAAATTCTTTAAACAACCTGTCCACCTGTCTAGATACCAACATCCAACCGTAAAACCAGATTAGGGGTTTTAATGACCTTCCTTTATTCACAAAATATTTTAACAGTGTTCCCCGAAACATGTAGAGGTTTTATCATCTTACACCGAGGCCAATAATCAGACACCAGAATGTCACTGTAAACCCTATGGGGCTGGCGGACACTATGACCTTCATTTTTAAGAGATAGACTCGAAATAGGCCAACTCACACAAGAGGGCTCAATGGTTTGCTCCCACTGGGCATCCAAGGTGTCACGATAGTAATATAATCCCCCTAGCCCAACTTGCACAACACAAACCCATCTCGACTCAACTCAGAATTACAACATCCATAAGCCTGAGACTTCACTAGACTAGCCCAGAGCAAAACCAGGTCTAAATTGGGCAGAGACAGAGCCATGATATCTATTACCAAGAGGAAGCCCTCGATTAATGCCCTTCAGGACAACCATTTGCAAAAAAAACTGAAAGAAGAGCATGACCAACCATATTACTAGAATTAATCCATTAGAAAGATGCATGCGTTGCCAAAATCAGACACAAAACCTCCAATCCCCACGACATTGGACTAGGCTGACCCAATTCCTTTACCCAGAAGACTCTTGTCATGGAGAACAAGGAGAAGTAGCAGAATACATACCTGATTTCTAGCACTGAGGGTTGAGGGCACACAATAGCCGATATTTCTCCACAACATCTACCATCACTCGCCAAATCCCTTTGATCCCAGACCATAGGCTCGCCACCGAAACAATGCATGCAAACCAAAAAATTTCTACACCTTGAATGGTTCCCTCTGCCATCACCCGTAATGATATTATCTTTCCTCATGCATGAAGTGACCCTGCCAACCTTGCCACGCTTGATGAAGTGGTGGGTTTTTCCTTCGAGGCACCCCACATTAATTAGGTTTAATGCGACATGGATCCCATACACACCTTGATCGAGGAATTATTATTATTATTATTTATCTAAATTTTTGATAAATCTAAGAAAAATTGTAAAAAAATTTAACAATAAAATTTAAAATATTTGTCTCAGGGGGAAGCTCAATTGGTGATCGAAGGAATGTGAAATATGTGAAAACTGAGAGATACAAGGTTCAAATCCCCCTATTTTTGACCCGATTTATAGAGAGGAGGACAGACTATAGACCCCTAGAGATTTACTAGTAGTTACGTGTCAGGCGGGCTGCTGGGTTCCTCTAGGTCACAAAAAAAAAAAAAAAAAATCCAAAATATTTTGCTGCTCCATAGTGGTCCCAATATGTCTCTCTTGCAAATGATCTCTCTTTTAATTAAACCCTAACAGAATTTTTAAAACAAATTATTTCTAAAATAAACAATAAAATTTAAATTTTTTACTATAAAGGGTTTTGAGTAATCACCATACCTTTCACCTTCTGATCTTCTAAATAGTTCAATTGCTCCAACGTATTATGCTGCTGCATAGTTCTCATGATATATCTCTCTTGCAAATCACTCCCTTGAATTTTTGGGAAAAATAGTGAAATAGTGAATACTTTTTTACTATTTAAAAGGATATGAAATTAGATTTTGAAAATCAATTGTCACTCATTTTTCAATTTAAAAAAGAAAAAGAAAAAAAACTCACATTTTTTTTTTCATTTAATTCAAACATCAATGCATTCGATAGATAATAACACTAGCACGTTTACAATTAAAGTGCACTGAAATTGTGACGACACCAAATTTTCTAAATTCACCGACATGATAATTTTTTTTAAATTTTTTCGAAATCCCGAAATGGTGCGGTTAATATTTTAACACAACAATGTAGTTTTTTTTTAAATGCATCAGTGTTGTGATTGTTTTAAGAGAAACGACATGGTAGAATTAATTTTTGTTTTCAAAATCTTGGAAACAAGTGCATACCAGTGTTATTTTTATTTAAACACATCGATGTTGTTTTTTACAAGAGCAACAATATGAAAAAATATTTTTATTTATTTTTTATTTCTGAAATACTAGAAACCGGTGCAGTGATTATTTGAACACCCCTGTGCGGTTATCATTTAAACACATCAATGTGATTTGTCTTGATAATAGCACCGATAGGATTTAAAAGCTATCTAAAAATTTATTTTAGCATAAAATGTCATATTCATCTCAAATTATCCTTTATGATGCATCCATATGAGTTACAATAGTTCGTAGTATACGTTTTCTGTTTGAAGTCACTTTATTATTGAACAATGTTTTTAAAACTATATTGAAATTCATATTGTGGTTATATGGTTCTCAAAATTAATTTTAGATATGTACACACAATTTTATTTCTGGATTTTCTCAAATGTAGGGAGAAAATCAAATAATATCAAATAGAAAATTATTCAAATTCTCCCTCATTCCATATTGCTGATCAAATTCCTTTGGAGAATTCTCCCCTTCCGTCTCGAGTAAGTTCATATTTTATTTATATTTCAATTATCTAATTTTTTTTTTAATCCATGTACTTTTGAATAAAAATGTATCCAAATTTGTAGGATCCTAATTTAGAATCTAGTTAAGATGCAAAAAATATTCCTCCATTTAAAAAACATCATAAGCTCTTATAAGGAGCATCATATCACAAGAAATTGGCATATGAAAATGGACAACTGCTTCATCCTGCTAATTGTAACATGGAATCTTCCATCAAAAATCCTGGATCAATGATGGTAATAGTTGTTTGGTATAATATAATTTCATAAAACCAATTGCATTGACATGCTTAGTAATATCATTGATGTACTAATGTTCAATATTTTTTGAAATTAGGATTCTAGTGATGATGAGAAACCCACCTACCATATTCTGATGCACCCCACTGCAAATTCAAATTGATAGAAGGTTACATTAAGAGCGAGACTCATAGATGAAGCATACAAAGAATGGTTGAGTTAACCACCTATTCAATCCCCACTACGTCCAAATTCACCAAGTAGGAATGACTGTACAACAATAGTAGTTCTTCATCACAAGTTAGCAATGGAGGAAATCAAATATAGGTTGGTATAAATGATCACTTATGGGATACAACTTCCATGGAGGAAATGCTGTTAGATTCATTTCAGAATGATGAGCTATGAGATGATGGTCATATCACTGATACCTTATTCGGAAGCCTGAAATCTACTTCCACCACCCCTATCTTTGGACCTGGCAGTACGTCAAATGTCTACTTAGCTGGGGAAAATGATATTAGTGTAAAAATTGAAAGAAAAATTTGGCATGTTGAATGCATGTTTCTGGACAGTATTGAGATAATTCAACTTCATGATCAATCAATTCCCTTATATTTTAAGAAATATTGTCACACAATCAACATTAAAAATGGTTTATTTTACAAACGTTAAATATTTAAATTTACAATTATATTCCCCACCAATTTCATGTTATTCAAATATAATGTTATTTTGAGTGATAATGTCTTGTCGAGTAGCTGCAAAGAAGAAAAACATATGTTGAAAATGTTGGGTGTTGAGTACATATCATATCATGCATGTCTGAATGAGTGTATTATATATGGAGGAGAATATGCAGATAAAGATATATGTCCAAAATGTGGGCATGATAGGTACTGTAAATAAAAAACTAGTAAATATCATGGTACTCCGCATAAGATATTTAGGCACATGCCTATAATCCAAAGGATTCAAAGGCTCTTTCATTGCTAAGAATTAACTATGTTGCAAGGATGGCATGTCTCACACAAAAGTGAGTCGGGAGTTATGAAAATCCCAATAAATTCAATAGCCATGAAGTATATAGAGGATACATGTCCTGAAAAACTCAAGGATCAAGTACGAAGTCTACGACTCAGCATAGCCATGGATGGAATGAACTCATATTCCCTTCAAAACACCAAATATTCTATTTGGTCTATAGTAGTGATAAAAAAAAATACCCCACCCCCCAATGGTTGTCCATGAAGAATGAGCATCTTATGTTGGCTCTCATAGTCCTTGATAGAAGACAAGTGAAGAATATGGCTGTCTACTTACAACCATTGGTAGATGAATTGAATGAATTATGGGAAGGGATACATGTGTACGATGTATCAAGACCCATTGCAATAGAGAGGAGTTTTACGTTGTATAGCCTATGTGATTACACCATACATGATTATCCAGGGTTAGGAGTTTACTCTAGTAAATCATATTTTTATTGATTTTTTAATATACTATCATTTGACATATTAATTTAATTCACTGCAATTTTTATGATCTTCATGGTCTCTAACATGCCCTGTATATAATAATTTCGCATGTATTGTAACAAAAGGGTATCATGGATGTAAATTATTTCTACCTTCTCTAAAGGCTAAGTGGTCCGACCACCTACAAAAGCCAGTCTATGACTACTCGAGGGTATTCCTCCCAAAAGAAAACCTTTACAGAAGAAAAATATCTGATTTCAATGATAAACCAGAGAGAACCCAAAGGCTTGCAATAATGACACCGGCTGAATGGCTTAGAGTATATGAGAGAGAGAAAGAGAAGGAATTTTCAGAAATGTTCAATTCAAATGGGGAATAAAAATTCTTTTACACCTACATTGAGAAATTACCCATTTGGATGAAAAGGAAATATGTCTTTTATGAACTCCCATATTGGGAGCATCTTAAGATTGGCCACTTACTATATCCCATGCATATATTTAAAAATGTTTCATATTATTTATGGAGGCACATATCATTGAAAGAAAATGGAACATTGGTTGTTAGGAGAGATATTATTTCTTCAAAAACTAAAAATAAACATTGTCCAAGACAAGAAACTTGAGGAGAGGCTGGTCCCTCTTAGTCTTTCAAAGAAGGTGATGTCCCATGGATTTTAAAGAAATATGATATTTCTTTGGAAAATGAAGTTATAATGAGCGCGAGAGTGCCTTCTTTATATGGGTCTTTACTACGACGCTTCTTCAATATGGAAGATCGTTTGTCGAGGTTGAAATCACATGACCATTTGAACCTTCTAAGAGTACATATGTCAAAAAAATTATTTTATTATTATTATTATTTTTTATGCAATGGAATATTTTATAATTTATTTTTTTATAATGTAGTATTTACTATGCAGTTTCATTATCCTCTACTCGGTGTGGGTGTGTGAACCATGAACTCCACCAAGACCTATGATGTGCCATATCTAAATTAACTAAATTTGTACGATGGATCACATCAAAGGAGATTAATATGGCTAGCATTCCACGGTGGTATCAATAGATAACTGAGATTGTTTATATGTTTGAGAAGGAATTTCTGACGAGTTTCATAGACTCATAGGTTCATCGACTAATTCACCTAGTAGATGAGGTTGAATTAGTTGGGCTGGTTTCTTATCATTTAATGTTCCTCTTAGATAGGTACATGGAGAAATCGAAAGTTTTTGTTTGAAAATGGGAAAAACATGAGGGGTCTAGTGGCAGAGGGGTATATATCACATGAATCTTTCTATTATTCCAGTGAATACATCAAGAAGATAGACAACACACTAGGTGCGACAATTTGGGACGATGAAAGTATGAAGAAAAAAAGAGAAGGGGATATTTCCTAAAGGAATGCAAAGAGAGAATCGATAAAAACTAAGTGGCTTATCATTTGTCAAATTTCTACACAGTAACTATTCACAGTAAAATCCATATTAATGTATATTTTTATCTCATACATAATATATATGTTGGTTTGATTTCATCAACGAATTCTAAAATTGAAGCCATCAACAAATTCATTCTTTAAAATATGGAAGTGACACAACCATGGGTCGCATTGTATGAGTAGAAGAGGATGAATTGGTACAGTGATAGGAAAGAATTAAAATGGTTGAATGGTTGAAGTGTGCCTTATCCTGATCATTTAAAAGGGCCTGAACAATTGGGTTGCTGATCAAGTCAAAGAGAAATACGATACATCTGGTCATTACTCACGTGCTAGAGAGGGTGCAGTAAACATAGGGATTGGGTGCAAAAACTCGGTAATAACCTCTTTCAATTGTACATTTTTAACTTCATACTGCACCTTTGAATTGTAACAACTATATTTTATATTTTTAATTATGTTTGGGTTATTAGACACCTAACACTGTGGTTTTTTCATTTTTTTATAGGTACATTTTTTCCCATCTATGTGGGCACATGGACATCATTTTTGCACAGAGGATGTCGATGATGGATGCATGGCACAAGACTGTGGAGTGGAAGTCTAGTTCGACCAATCTAGTTGTGCTAGCCACTGCGATAAAAACCTAATATAAGGGACACTAGGTTACTTCGGAAATATACAAGAAATCATTCAAGTGGAGCTATCTTCATTTCAATGTGTTATTTTTAGGTGCAATTGGTGGGACACCTTTGATCAGAATAATGTAAAGGAATATCATGATAGTGGGATGATATCTATAAACTCTAGAAATATGTGGCATGAATCTAGGGAGCCTTATGTTTTCCCAAAACACTGCAACCAAGTTTTTTTTTTACCCATAATTGATGGATAGGGGTTGTTGGTTCATATTAAGACATGACCCTAGATCACAACATGTTTTTTATAACAAAATTTTTATCATGCCAAGAGAGGAAGATAATCAGGGTGATGAAAATGAAGAGTGATATGTACTTGTGTTATTTCATCATTTATACTATTGTTTTATATTTTTGTTTTCTTTCATTCGCTAATTATATTGTTTTTTATTGGTATTGTTGGCATTTTATATAATTGGTAAGATTCACAAACATTTGTACACTTTTTTTTGTAGTGGAAACATTTTTACACTTAAACTAAGTATTTCCAATTGTGTAATTTATAATTTAAAAATTATAATTTTAACATATTTTTTTAATGTGTTTAAATCTAATTTACAATAGAATTTTCTATAGGCTTTGGATAGACATCACGATGGATCAAAACATTGTAATTCTAAGCACGAGTTATCGATTTAAAACTATATTTTATTAATATATCAATCTAAATATACTCATATTATCTCCTTTCTCAAATGACATTATGAGTATCAATCTAAAATAGCTCACAAATGAAAAAATGGAGAAGGAAAATCATATCTGTGTTATATATGTGTACTAAAAGTCCTACTACAACCATCGCCAAAGTTTTTCGATATAGTAAAATAACCTCCCTTATTTTCACTATGAAACATATCTCCATAAATATAAATGCAGTTTAAAACACGGTGTACAACATATTTTATAATAAGGATTCAAGGTCACAATCCTTCTCAAATAGGAAAATGTGAAGAATATAGCCAAAATGAGAAAATAGTAAATTTAGAAACAACATTGAAGATTTATTCTAGATTTAGATACTTATTGGTTTATTAATCAATTCACATGTTTTTTCTTCTTGTTTATTTCAAAATCAATATAAATAATGTAGTGATAACTCTATGGGGAATTTTTTTTCAACTGAAAATGTTACTTTTTTGATATTCAAGGAGAATACAAAAATTACATTAAATCTTACAATAAACTATAAATTCCCTACAACAAGCAAATCAATTATGAGCTACCTGGAAAAAAATAGCAATTCAACTGTGCATTTATCTTGTTGTTACATATATGATAGTTGTTGTTTACTGTTGATTGAATCATTACCCTAGATCTACTTATATAATGATTGTGACAACTGAAATTAGAGGGAAAAAATAACGAGATGACAACAACAAAACATATTTACCATCCCTTGATTATTTTGTACTTGAAGGGTTGAATGAGAAGTCTGCTTGCCAATTGAATGGTTTCAATATAGAGGGAGCATGTGTACATATTGAATGGAAGTCCAAATATATTCTTCATAATAAATAAGGCCAGGTTCCATTGAAGTGATTTCTTTGATAAACTATCAGCAATTGAATTGAATTCTCTGTAGATATAATGTAAATTCATCACCTGGAAGTATTTCTTATTTTCTTCTATTTCCTCTTCCATCATGCAATATTAAGGATTTATAAATTAGCTTTCCCTGCCAGCCAATCAATCACACACTTGGATTCTCCAAAGGTGTGAATATTTTTTATGTTCTTTGATAAATCTAGGAACATAATAACCCATGCAACAATTAGTTCTGCTTTTGCATTTGTACCAGAACCTTGGCCAACTTTGAAAAGTATGGTTTCTCCTTCTGTCATTTTGACCATGCCTCCCCTCCAAAAAAATAATCTATGAGGACTTTAACAACAAAAAAATGTGTATTAATATGTAATATTAAACTCTTTTCATGAGAGGTAAAGTCATGTTTACTATATTTAAATTCTAGTTCTTGCAACATTATGTAAACTAACTAAAATGAGGTATTATGCATGTATAAAATGTTGATTGCATATTTTTATGGACCCTAAGAGAAAAAAATGGGCTTACATGGATGCATGAGAGGTTTTAATTTTTTCTTCATGGATAATGGAACAATTTTGACTTTTCTTTTAAATGGTAATTATAAATAAATGTTGAATTAATAAATATTTTATGGCTAATAACTAAATGATAAATAATGTGATGGTGATTAATAAACACTTGTTTGAATTTATAATAGACTTGGTGATGCATTTTTATTTCATATTTAGATTAGGAAAAATAAATATCTATTTTTATGTATTCATAGGTAAATTATTTAAAGTAGACATGTCTTTATCATTGTGAACATGTTGTAATATTAGGTAGGTGAAATGTGAAAACATGAATTTTAGTGACTATCTCATGATAAGTATATGGATCAAAATATTGTAATTATAAGCTTGAGTTATCAATTTTATTAACATATCAATCTAAATATACTCATATTATCTCCTTTCTCAAATGAAATTGTGAGTATCGATCTAAAATAACTCACACAGTGATAGAAAATGGAGAAGGAAAATCATATTTGTGTTATATATGTCTACTAAAAGTCCTACTACAAGTAAAAGTTTTTAAATATAGTAAAATAACTTCCCTTATTTTCATTATGCGACATATCTTCATAAATATAAATTAAGTTTAAAAAATGGTGTTGGATTGAGGGATCCTGACTTAGGTTCATATTTGAGGTTAACCAACAAAACCATCTTACTACTAGCCCTTTTGGTAGTGACCTTATTGCACAAGTCAAAGTCTCACCCGAAGTAGTATGGGGGGTTGTTGGAACCAGGTTTCCACATCCTGAGAGAGATTTGAATGATGTGGGTTCCCTAATATCCAAAATAACTGTTATCACCAAAAAAATGAAGCATTATTTGAAAAATTTAAATAGGTTCATGTGTCAATGGTAGGGTTGTAGGATTCAATATTTTATATTCTTGGTCAAGGGAAATTTTAAATTTTTCTTGTTTAATCTTACCCTAAGGTCTAAACCCACTCACATTCAAATCCCCTCATGTCACATCACTCATAATTTTCTGACATATTTCAATTCCCAATGTTTTTGTACCGAAATGGTCATTTTAGCCAAGAAACCACAATTTCGTAGCAAAATACACTGAGAAATGTCACTTTTCGCTACGAAACTACTGATAATTTCGTAGAGAAAACACCCATATTTATGCTAAATATGCTACGAAAGTGTGGTTTCCTGTCTATCTTGTCAAGTTAGCTATTAGGTGTCAGAAAATCATTGGGAAAGGGTAAGTTAGATACCATTCGAGTCATTGAGGGATAAGATCAAGGTACATGGTCAGGTCTAAAGTCATCATCACCATTTTAGGCATGTATGAGTCATCGTTGTGTTATGAAGTGGATATCAAACTTCAAAATATTTCCTAATTCAGTTATTTCTCATTCTTCATTTCTTCTTTGCGTGATATCAAGCTCTGGAGAGCTATTGCATTGAGCGAAAGCTCTGGCTGGTGTTTTTAAAGGTTTATCAAGCGAGGCTAAGTAAACTATCAAGTGAGGCTGAAAAATGTCAAGTGAGACTGAGAAGACATTTAAGAAACCATGGTAGAAAAAATAAGGACAAATAAGGGTGGAAAATGTCTGAGATATGAACCAACAGATATGAATCTGATCAATGAAGACCCAACAGCTATATAAGTCTTCAAAAGGACATGTTTCTTATAATTTTGTGAAAGATTAAAAGGTTTCCATGTACTATTTTCCAAAGAATTTTCCTTAAAATTCAGTGGAACAACTACCAAAGTGGGGATGCTTAATCTTTCCATCACACCAGAGGTCATTGCAGTAGCAACAGGGATTCCAAGGGGACAAGAGAAGTGGTTCAAAGGGTTCAAGTTTAACATGGAGCAATGCAAAGACTCTATGAAGCCCGAAAACAATGAAATGGACCTCACTAATGCCATTCCAAGGAGTTGCATGAAGGATAACTATTCAAAATTTTTACTCATCATCCAAAAGTATTTTACTTGTGAAGGAAGATATCATAAAAGCTACTCATACCATTTCAAGCTACTCCTTCACTTTACTGGTAAGATATTTCTTGATCTGCCTTTCTATTTACATAGAAGTTTATAAAAAATGGCAGATAAGGTCTAAGAAAAATCTGAAGGGAGTGAGACTTCATTGTTTCATCATGGTTTAATGAAACTGTTGTTTTAGATGAACTCCAAATACTAGGTAGATCCTGGTCTTTTTTTTTTTGTTAGTGGTTTTGAGTTGGATTCTCTTACTCCTTCAAGAAATCCTAAACCTAGGAGAATTCCATCACCCTTAGTAGCAAAAAAGAGTGAACCATTGGTGGCAGAACCAAGTGAACCAATCATGATGGAAACATAAAAATTTCAAAGTTTTGATACACCTAATGTCCCACCTGCAAAACAAAATTCAAAAGTGGTTAAACCTGCAAAATAAAAACAATCTGTGAGTAAACAAGGAACCAAAAGGATGGCAAGGAGCCAAAAAATGGCCTTAGAAGAGAAAACGGTGGATGTAGAAGACAAAGTAGTAGCTAAAGGAAATCTAGAAGACATATTACATGCCATTGACATAGAAGAAACTCCTATAGTTCAGGCCAAGGACATAGAGGAAGGTGGACAGAAGCTAAAAAAGGCCAAATCTATAAAGAAATTAGAATTTGAAGGAGAAGATGTAGGCTTTATGTTCCAATCAAGAAAGCCCATGACAAGGCATGCTAGAAAGCTATTAGAAAGTAGTAAAGAGTTTCATCCACTTACTGACATAGTCCAACCACGACAAGACATCATTGAATTTTAATCACCTACAGAGAAAGATACAGTTAGTAAATCAAATAAAGGAAAAGAGAAAGTGATGGAAAAAATAGAGTTTCAACTCCTTGAAGAAAAATTGAAGTTGGCCAACCATGAAATTGTTGTTATGAGGAAAGACGTAAGGAAACACAATGTAGAGAAGGTTCATTTTGAAAAGATGAAGGAAATTTGGGAAGAGAAAGTTGACAGTGTTTCCAAGACTCTAGATAATACGTAGCAGCTTATCAAATGGACCATTCCATTGAGGAAAGAGGTCAAAAATGTCAGGAAAATGAACATACATTTGAAAGCCTCCAACAGAAATTTGAAAGATCAGATTAAGGATCTCCAGGAACAACTTGAACTAATCCATGAGGAGTTGGAGAAAAAAGGACTTAAAATGACAGTAGTTGAGGAGCCAATTGCTCAACTCATCATCAATGAGGAAGAAAGCCCTCTGTGGAGCGATAAAAAGGTGTCTTTGTAGCTCCTAATTACCTCACATTAATTGTCAACCCAGGGACGACTTTTTGTTTCAAGAGTGTACTCAGTCTGAGGCGGCTATTTACTCAAGAGTAATGTTTTGCAGTATAGTGCTTAAAATCCAAAAGTAAATGAAAGCTGGAAATAAAATCTACTTACAACAAAGCACTTTAAGACTTAAATCATGCATTCGGAAAAATAAGCAATGTATCAGTCAAGGGTCCAGTAACAACAACTCATCCCTTTGGAAACTGATGTAACCAAAAGTAACCAAGGAACATATCATTAATCTGGGGACTAGACAGCAAATGCCAATGCCCACTACAGTTTCAGATCGTTCTTCACACCAAAGCAAAGATAATGCAAATAACAGGAAATGGAAAGCTGCCATTGAAAGTAAACTAGGAAAGCTCTTTAAAAGCAAACTCTTGCAGTTAATCAACCAAACTAAACAGCGAAGTAAAGAACATGAAACTGTAAAGCATTACGATTCAAAGAAATAGGAACTAAATCAAACCATCACACGGCGGAAATTGGAAAGATATGATACAACGGTAGCATACTCCACCAGAGGCTGGGCCCTTAGCCGCCAGCGGATGCTGCTGGGCTACTTCAGATCAGGTGAATGAACAACAACCCTTTTATTTATTCATCCTCAAATTGTGAAATCATTACAACAGCAAAAGCTTTGAAGATTACAATGGCAATGCAACAATCCCTATCCTATCATGAATAATCCATCTTCATTCTTGAATCTATAAGTCTGAATCCTCAATTCCATCATTCGAATCCATCCCGAATCATCCTCAAAGTCCTTCCCCCTCTCTGATCTCTGTTCTGATTTAAATACAAAGAGAGCAGAGAGTGGTTACAATAGAGATAATTACAACATGATTCTATTACAAAATTGGTTTGCTTCTAACCATTTGATCAACAAGAACAAGGCGAATTTGGCTTTGCAGCTGAGATTTGGAGGACGGCCGCAACAACAAATCTGAGAAAATCGTGCTCAAAGAACCCTGCGTTTCTCTTAGTACAAGCCGAATTTGGGCAAACCGTTCTTTGAAAAAGTTAATTGGGTCCGTTCTGGACAAAACCCATGTTCTGGATTTTCCAGATTCTTCTTCATTTGCTCAGAATCTCAACCGCAAAATCATCACTTCTTATTCCAGCAAATTTCTGAGTTGGCACTTTTAATGATCAAATCTTCAATCTGAAAATTATCTTGGAGGCTAAAAATGGTGAATAATGTTACAACTGATTTATTAAAACTATCATTGATAAAATCATACATAATCATCAATTTATTAGAAATAAAGGAGAATAAATAATATTCATTCATAAGAGCATAAATCATTATAAAATGGATTTAAATAATAAATTATAATAAATGACGTGATGAAGAATGGTAGAAATGGGTGGAATAAGCGTTCACACGTGATAATAATAATGGCATATTAACGGCCCAACATACCCCCACACTCAATATGTTGCATGTCCTCATACAACGAAAACTGAATATATTGCATGTCCTCATGCAACCCAAAGACAAAAACCCATGTGTTAACCAAGCAATAAAAAATATGTTCATCTCAGCTCATGAAATGGATAGAGCAAATGAATTCTTCCTTAATTAATGAATATTCAATTTTAGCAATCTTGATGAAGGCATAACAATTTTTACATTGACATTCAACTATATGTATGAAGTTGCAACAAAATATGATATAAGTAACAACAAACTTCATTAACCATTTTCTCAAAAACTACAAACCATCTTTTGTTGAAATTTGGCAAGTAAATTTATAATATATGAATGCCTTTATGATCCAAAAATCAGACTGTTTTGATGCATGGATCATGAGATATAAACAAAATGACTGTAGCTGAGAGTGCATGATTTTCGAAATTTTATGAACCAATTTATCTTGAAATTATCTGGGTTTGTATTAATGATACGTCTGTGTTTTCCAGAAAGCACAAGAATTGAGTTCATAGTTTTAAAAATATTATGGAAATCAATTTCTACACTGAAATTGTGTGCCTTAAATGAGAAAGAAAATAGAAAACATCCATCATGCGTAGCAATTCCTCCCTCTCTGAAAAATTAGCATGCCCTCATGCGATGCTAGAAAACAAATAGAGGTGGTTGCTACCAGCTGTTGAATTCTATGCTTGGTGTAAAACAACATGGAATAAGGGAGGTGTTGAGAATGAATAAGAATAGCAATGGATAATAAAGAATATGAATGTCATAGTCATAAGAAATAAATGAATGAAAGGAACACTCCCCCATACTCGAAAATGATACGCCGCTGAAAAATAGGGAGTGGTATAGATGTGGAATGAAGGATGATAAATAATGTTCAAAATGGATTTTCATGAAATTCTCCTAAATTCGTAATAAATCAGAAAATTATGCTATTTTACCTCAAGTTTTACCTCCAAAAATGTGGAATGACATATATGGACTGGCAGGTGTTGAAGCTGATGTAGGCAGAGTTGGTGCTGAACGTGATGCAAAAGGTAGAATCCAGGTAAGCACATCATGTCTGAAGAATTGTTCACATGCGCGAGCCTCTTCTGTTAAGTGCAATAGTGTGGTCATGCTATGAATAGAATTCTGCCCATACTTGTTGTTTTCCTACAAACAAAGCACTATTTGGCATACAATGTTCTTGAATCCATAGTGTAAGCAATAGATAAGATGCATGCAAAAATTTCAATCAGAAAAACTTATGTATACATGCAATACTAATATTTTGGCAAATCAACAAGTGATGGCAGAGTGCAGTAATCATATCGCATGCAATCCCATAATGCATACATTCCCCCCTCCATTTGGAAAAAGAATTCCATGACCATAAAGCATATGAGAGGTGTTGTGCTGATGGCAAGGCAAGGGAATGAACAATATAGCAGTGAATGAAGCAGAGTACACATATCAATGATAGGATAGCGGGAGTTATGGTTATAATGAGAGCAGAGTGTGTAAAGATAGTTATGAATAAGAGATAGGACGCTTTGGATTGATGATAAGTTATGAAAAAGAGTAAAAGGACAACAATATGCCAAAAAGATGCTTTACTGATAGTATGCTAGCTGAAAATGATGCGATTGATCATAAAACAATTTCTCATGCATAAAGGTTCAAAACATGGAAAAAGTTAAGGAAATAACTTCTCTGATAAAAAGAAAAAATAAGAAAAGGGTATTATGATAATAATTGACGATAAGATATAACTTCAATACCATAAGCAGAGCCGCTGCTGCCAGCAGGCGTCCATAGCCTCGGCAGGGTTGCTTTTTAACCCATATGAACCAGAATCCTCAATTTATAACTAGAGAGTTTCAGTGTTGTTCTTACAGAAGAGACCAGTGTGCTGGCGTGGTAACCAGATAACCACACTGCCATTCACTGGGATGTAGCAAAAGTGATCAGGCCGGCTCGTGATGAGACCTCATGTTCCAAGGATAATTTGACTATCAAATGGATCATAACCCTGGTGTGGTGGCCATAATGGGAATGTCACTTTCTTACAACCTTATGAACATGGTAGGCTAGCTCGTAATGAGACCCCCTATCCTCCATCTGTGAACAAAATTTTGTTATTATTACACATTTTTATGATAAAAAGAGGGAGGCTCAGTACTCCTTAAGAGCAGGGATGGTGGAAGAAGTTGAACATGTCAATAGAAAAATATACCCATAATCTCATTTATTACAGACAGAGAAGATTATAATCCAGAAGGGTGGAACCGGCATGGTATTAAGATGATCAATCAATATCATGTTCAACAGAAAACAATGCAGTAAAGTAGTATATAAATAATTGTGTCCCTTTTTTTAAAAATAATCTATCATCAAGGAGCTGTCCTGTTAAAGATCATAACGTGAAGGATATTAACTCGCTTCAATAGAATCCATAATTCTTGTCCTCGTAAAAATAGTGTACTTCATGCCATGAAGGGGAATCAGTAAAATGTGGTTGAGATGAACTAGGAATAGTCCCACAAGAGGAAGAAAAGGTTGCTCTCAAAAATAATCCCAAAGTGTTGCTCTTTTGAATGAACAGCAAAAACACTCAAAAAGTGGTGTTCCTTAAAGGAAATGCACACAAAAAAAACAAAAATACACACAAAAAAAGTGTGAAAATGCAAATGTCGATCATAAAATGCAAACATGCAAAAAAACAAATTCGTTGTTCACAGCATTGATTCTGAGGATGAGTTACACTTTGAATGAAGCAACACCTGAAACACAAAATATAAGAGAAATTAGAAAAGAAACAACATTTTATTTAAAAACAATATGTAAATAACTAAATTAAGTTACAACAGCTATGACGTTATGTCAAAAAATGATCTCTTTGAAAAATGTTTTGGCAGCAGGGATAAGACATGAATCTTCAAATTGAAATCAATTCTTCATTTGTTCTATTATGAATCCGTTGGGTAATGAGTTGGATGAAATTCCTTTGTTTTATTAAAATTTGTTTCAAGAATCACTCGTCCATAAATTGACCTTCTTTTTCTCCTAGGACCTGCAAAAAACGAGTATCTACCTGTAATAAAACATTAAATCATGGAGAAAGAGAGGTGATCAGGCTCCCCTAATCCAAGAATGATGCAAAAAACAACAAGTAGTTACTCTATATAACAAATCCATTGAGAAAATAACAAAGTAAAATTTATTTGTCACTTGCGGGAGAGCAGTGGTCGACCATACTATCCAGCAGTGTTTTAATCACAACTTCTTTGTTTTTCATCGAAATTGAGTGATTCTAAAGCCAAATGAGAGCTAATTCAAAGGTTTATCTCCAATAGCAACAGGTTTTAGAAATTCAATGATATGATATGTCAATTTTAGTTAGAACAACCTGCATAACATAGTCATTTTCAATTACCCCACTTAGAACAACAGTGAATGTTTTAAGCATAGATTCTTCGTTTGATGTCGGATTCGAATGATTCAAATTGGAAATGAAAGTAGATTCATTTATTTATCTCCAATAGAAACAGGTTTTGAAGAAAAGAAGAATTGATAGGTGAAATATTGTAAGGAACATCCGGAAAAACAGAGTTTTAAGGGTGCTGATTTACGATAGACAGTCAGTATTTTGATCATAACTTCCCCATACGATATCAAAAATGAGTGATTCCAATTGCATTGGAAACTAGATTCATAGGGGAATCTACCATAGAAACATGTTTTAAAAATGCATTCATTTAGGCCTCCAAAAACTGACTGTCCCAACTCTGTTCCTGAGCTGCCCGCTAGACATCCGGTCAATGTTTTGGTTCTAACTTTTTCGTTTCAAATCCAAATTGACTGATTCAAATTGGGTTAGAAAGTAGACATCAAGGGCTATCTATTGTAGAAACAGGTTTTAAAAATATGGTCATTTAGGCCTCCAAAAATTGACTGTCCCAACTCTGTTCCTGAGCTGCCCGCTAGACATCCGGTCAATGTTTTGGTTCTAACTTTTTCGTTTCAAATCCAAATTGACTGATTCAAATTGGGTTAGAAATTAGACATCAAGGGCTATCTAGGGTAGAAATAGGTTTTAAAAATATTCATTTTTGGTCCCTCAAAACATGACTGTCCCGACTGTTTTTCCAGAAAGTTCATCAAGCCCGCAAGCCAAAAAAATGATATTCAAGCATTTTTTCAAATTGGTGATAAAAAATGAATATGAGTGTTTGTAGAGATATTATTTCCATTATAAGTCATCTACATACACAAATGAATTAAAAAAATTATCACCAATATTGATTTGCATAGCATGTTGCAACAAAAACAACTAGTTTTACATAAAAAAACAAAATGCATTTATTTATGTCCTTATTTTATTTTATTTTATTTTCTCCACTATCCTACTCTTCTTTGAGAATCGAATATGTTTATGTATAAGAGTATTTCCAGTGGAACCATTTTAGAAATAAGGCTTCCAATATATACATACCCAAATTTGAAAAATGCATGTTGATAAAAATTAGGGTATGAGAAGCCAACTTCCCTTGAAAAGATGATGTCAAAAATTGTTGAAGTATGGAGTGATGATGCAAACACGTGATGGAGTGAAACCAATCTTCAATATATCCATTACTTTCTTGATTTCCCATCATACCATGAGGTTCTTGAGCTTTTAAAATGGTTTGTTGATGCAAACTAGAAGTAAGCTCATTTTCTTCCATAACTTCTACAATTTTTGAATTTGAAACATTCTGAATCTCATTGTAAGTTTTCTCTAATGGCGCATGTGAGATAGAATGAGTGGGAAGGGTGGGTAAATTTGGCAGTTCAACACTGTAAGTATGTTGTACTAGTTTATTGTGGTGAGGGTGTGGAATTAGTTGAGCAGGAAATTGTGTATGGAATGGAGCATTGTGATGATGTGGTTGGTTGGGTTGAGTGGATAAATTTGATATGCAAGCAGGATGTTGTGAAAGAGCTGGTAGAGAATATGGAGAATGTGCTTGTGCTACAAGATGAGGGAGAGTAGTCATGCAATCATAAGGTGAACCATGCCAAACTTGTAGATAAGATTGGTGGTTATATTGAAATTGACATGGCTGCCCTAGAACATGAGTGTTCCATAATGGATTATGCAAGTAAGAGAATGGAGAAGAAGTGTTTTGAACCATACCTGTAGGCCATGATTTCCATGGTTTTGACCTTGTTGCAGCTTCCTCACCTCTTTGATATGATACTTCCATCCTAGATAAGGAAGAGTAACCATCTATGGGATGCTCCTTTCGGTCATGAGGGAAAAACACTTCATCAAATTCTTCATTTTTATGAACCTGCAAAACGTCCAATTTTGAGCTTAGAGAGCTAATAAAATCAACTTTAAAATTTTCAAATAAATCATTGATTTCAGCTCTTATATCTCCTATTCTTGTAGCAGATTTGGAAAAGAAAGAACAAACATCTCTAGAATTCTTACCAGCCTTGGAGATTCCTCTTGAATACCTTATGCACAACTCAAAAACATCATCATATGATAACTGAAAAACATCACCTTTTCCTATCAGATTTAAGAGTTTTAAAAATTCATCTTTGATTCCTTTAAGAAGGAGTGTTTTTAAGATCTCTTTTTCCAAATGCTTATGCTTTGATTTTTGAAGGTTATAATGAAATCGATCTACATAGTCCTCCAAACTTTCATCTTCCCCTTGTATCATACCGAAAATATCTTCATTGGATTTACAATAGTCTTGGTACTTCTTCAAGAATATGTTCTTCATGTCCTCCCATGATTGGATGCAATTCCCACCTAGGCTCATGAACCATCGGAGAGCTGCTCCTTTTAGAGTAAGATGAAACACTTTCAATCTTTGATCATTAGTACAATAATCATATCCTCTACAAAGTATTTCGAACTCAAATAAGAATGTATCTGGATCTTCATTTGCTAAACCGTGAAAATTTGGTAAAGATGGGGGAATTATGTGCATTTGTGTCACTCCTCCTAGATCTTTGATAGGAAATTCAAAAGTAGAAACGTGAGCCATTTCTTACCATAATATAAGATGTTTTTCATGTGTTTCTTCGAGGCTCCTTCTTCAAATGTTCCTGTCAATCGGTTAGTGAAATGGGTGGTGCTTACATCACCACTTGCATGAGATCATGTGATCCATTTTTCAAAATTTCTATTTTTTTCCTAATCATTCACACAAAAATTCAAACATCTATTTCTACCCAACAAAGCAACAAAAAATCTATTAGGAAAGCGGATAGTGGAGCAGGGCTTTTACATGCTCCGCACGTAGGTTCTTACCTTCCGTTTTTAAGATCCAACTCTTCCCTAGCAGGCACTCATCAGATTCACACTACTCTTTAGAAATGGCTACACTCTCCCCGGCAACGACGCCAAAATGTGGAGCGATAAAAAGGTGTCTTTGTAACTCCTAATTACCTCACATTAATTGTCAACCCAGGGACGACTTTTTGTTTCAAGAGTGTACTCAGTCTGAGGCGGCTATTTACTCAAGAGTAATGTTTTGCAATATAGTGCTTAAAATCCAAAAGTAAATGAAAGCTGGAAATAAAATCTACTTACAACAAAGCATTTTAAGACTTAAATCATGCATTCGGAAAAATAAGCAATGTATCGGTCAAGGGTCTAGTAACAATAACTCATCCCTTTGGAAACTGATGTAACCAAAAGTAATCAAGGAACAGATCATTAATCTGGGGACTAGACAGCAAATGCCAATGCCCACTACAGTTTCAGATCATTCTTCACACCAAAGCAAAGATAATGCAAATAACAAGAAATGGAAAGCTGCCATTGAAAGTAAACTAGGAAAGCTCTTTAAAAGCAAACTCTTGCAATTAATCAACCAAACTAAACAGCGAAGTAAAGAACATGAAACTGTAAAGCATTACGATTCAAAGAAATAGGAACTAAATCAAACCATCACACAGCGGAAATTGGAAAGATATGATACAACAACAGCATACTCCACCAGAGGCTGGGCCCTTAGCCGCCAGCGGATGCTGCTGGGCTACTTCAGATCAGGTGAATGAACAACAACCCTTTATTTATTCATCCTCAAATTGTGAAATCATTACAACAGCAAAAGTTTTGAAGATTACAATGGAAATGCAACAATCCCTATCCTATCATGAATAATCCATCTTCATTCTTGAATCTCTAAGTCTGAATCCTCAATTCCATCATTCGAATCCATCCCGAATCATCCTCAAAGTCCTTCCCCCTCTCTGATCTCTGTTCTGATTTAAATACAAAGAGAACAGAGAGTGGTTACAATAGATATAATTACAACATGATTCTATTACAAAATTGGTTTGCTTCTAACCATTTGATCAACAAGAACAAGGCGAATTTGGCTTTGCAGCTGAGATTTGGAGGACGGCCGCAACAACAAATCTGAGAAAATCGTGCTCAAAGAACCCTGCGTTTCTCTTAGTACAAGCCGAATTTGGGCAAACCGTTCTATCTTAAAGTTAATTGGGTCCGTTCTGGACAAAACCCATGTTCCGGATTTTCCAGATTCTTCTTCATTTGCTCAGAATCTCAACCGCAAAATCGTCACTTCTTATTCCAGCGAATTTCTGAGTTGGCACTTTTAATGATCAAATCTTCAATCTGAAAATTATCTCGGAGGCTAAAAATGGTGAATAATGTTACAACTGATCTATTAAAACTATCATTGATAAAATCATACATAATCATCCATTTATTAGAAATAAGGGAGAATAAATAATATTCATTCATAAGAGCATAAATCATTATAAAATGGATTTAAATAATAAATTATAATAAATGACGTGATGAAGAATGGTAGAAATGGGTGGAATAAGCGTTCACAAGTGATAATAATAATGGCATATTAACGGCCCAACACCCTCAAGAAACATAATGTGAGCTGGTTTATGATTTTTAAGGCTAATGGTAGGTTAGAAACAAGGTTTTTGCACCTAGAAGGTATATCTTAAAATATACACAAAATTTTGTAATTTTGACTGTTTTCAGTAGTTTCGTAGCATGCTTGGGCATGAAGAACAACAAAACGCTACGAAACTACTGTAGCTTTCCTTTTTTTTTTTCATTTTGAACTAGTTTTTGGAGCTCCCAATAGATGAAAATGGTATGGAATATGCATTAAGGCATAATGAACATCATGTAGGATAAAAGAACCAGAAATATTGATGGCGAAAGGCATTTTTGTAATGCTACGAAAGTACGATATGAAACTGTCATGCTTTCGTAGCGTACTATTTTGAAGATACATGAGAAGGTTTTTGTGCACTTTTTGACAACTGGACACTTTTTAAGGTTCAAGGGATCTTGAGAGCAATCGTCCAAAGCTTAAGGACCATGTGGTGAAGCCAACTCATCAGCCAAACCCTTCGTTGAAGATAAGGACCAGTTTGCCTAAAAAACAGGGTTAGTTTCCAGTTTTAGAGGAGGTCAATTAAGATTTCATGTAGTGATGAGTCCCATCACACCCTATTCGAACATGTGAAGTAATATTTTTCAAAGATGTAATTGTTTTAAGATATAAGGTTGTTATTGTAATAATGAACATTTTGAGTCCTATTAGGAAAAGGATTGTCATGTAGGATAGCTATCATTTTCTCATTAAATAGATGTTTTATGGTTATGCATGGTGTCATTAGGAAAAAAATTGATGAATCTAGCCAGGAGGTAGATCATCTCATCATGTAACAAGTCTATTAAAGAGCAGAGAGTTGAATTTATCAAGGTTTGGAGATTTTTTGGCAATACTGCAACTTTATTGAAATTGACTGTTTTCAGTAATACAAATACCTATTTCTTGACCAACCTAAGATTCTGATTGAGGTTTTAGTGCCTATATTATCTATATATTTGATGTGTACTATTTGTAGTGATTTTAATCGTTAATACTCATAATTCATTCATGTAATGCTCTGACTTCCTTTATAGATGAATTGACTGTGTGATTTAATATTTCATGTGTGTGTACTTCTGCTAAAAAATCTTACCTGCCTCAACTTCCATGTCAAGTGAAATTACTACTGAATCACTGAAATTGTTGACTCCATAAGCCCAATGTTTACAGACTGATACTATTTTCAACCTATACTCATCACAAGCAAGTTATTTTCCAAGTAGATTTAGCCATATAAATACACCTTTTTTCAATATTAGTAACCCTTTGAGAGAGCCCTCTCAGACTGAAGAGGTTAAGCTTCAGTCACAAGATTGGTTTGAAATATTTACATGAGATTTTCTAATTAGCAGCCTATCAGGTGAAATTTTGTGATAGCAATAACCATGAACAGACCTTCGCAACAGAAGCCCTAACTAGGAAACCCTTACAGATAGGTTTAGGTCAATTATGAAAAATATCTTGCGCGCAGGTTAACACATAATCTATAATCCAAGTAATAACTCTTAAGAAACAGTACCAGAGCCTAATAACATTATATACATCCAATAATCATTCATCTAAATAGTTTCACAAGAGATATAATTGCAGACAATACAAGAATTAGAGATAATATGTAGAAACATTCATAACAAAAAAAATAGATGTATTTCAGACTCAAATACCCACAACAACATTTATTTGTTCATATCAGTTCAGATCCTTCATAAAAAACCCTTTAATCACCCGTGCACATAGCCAGCGGGGTCCACACATACCAGGACTAAGGTCTCCATGCACAAAGCCAACAATAGCATTCTACCCAGACAATTCGACACAAAATATCACAAAATAGCCAAATCTATCATTCAACATTCAAAATTCTCCAAAAAACTACTTTCTTTGACTTGATATAGACTTCTATTTATAATTTTAGCCTAGGTTACTCTAGGGTCCACAAACTGTGGTTTGTGGCCTGTTGTTCTACCCTTTTTACCCATTACAACCCATGAGGGGCTTTGAACCACCCCAAATCCCCTTGACTTGTGCTGCACATGACTAAAATTACAAAATCTATTGCAAAAATATATCAAAAATGGTCTTCAGACTTAGGGTACCTCGATCCAATAGGCCCCCAACACAATATTATGACTTGTCCCGAGTCACACCGACACTGTGTTCTTCATCTTGTTCTGGAGCTCCTCGATAAAATCATCAAAGGGCACCAAGACACCCACGCTCTAGTCCGCTGCACTCTGTATGATATCCACTGGCTTTTATGAAGTCAGCCCTTCTATGGCCAATGTGACACTCTGTAAAGTCTGAATAAGATTTATGACTGCAACTTCCAGGTCCTGAGACAACTTCATTGCCTTGTCTGCCCACTACCTCATGTGATCAGAGACAATATGTTTCTTCTCACAGAGCTCCTAAACCTCATCTCACAGCGCCTAGTTGGTCTGAAGGCGTGCCATTCGCTGGGCAGGAATGAATGTGGGTAAAGCCTCCTACAAATCATCAAATTCCTATTCATTGGTGTGCAACTCCTGGGTAATATTTTTGACAAGTGGATTTGTCTTCATAGAGGTTCACAGTCTCATGGTAGTCTCCAGAAGTTCAGAGCCCTTTTCAATGTGGGCGGATATGCTTACAAATGATGTTTTCACTAGGGAGTCCTATTGCGCTTGCACCTCCAGAGGGGTATTAGGCTGCAGCTTAGCCTGCAATGCAGCAATTTTCTTCTCTAAGTCTGCCTTTAATATCTAGATCTCTGATCTGGAAGCTTTGAGTGTGATGACCAAGCTTTCAATATTTTCTTGTAGTGCGGTGGAGGCCGGGATGACTACTTCGGAATTATTTCCACAAAATCTGCTGATGAGGTTTTCTAGCTCCACGCGTTGAGCTACGGCCGCCTGCTACACTATTTGAGCATGGATGGACTCTATCATCTTTGTTGCTGCAGTATTCTTAGTTTCACTTAGTTTCTCCTATGTGCATGCCTCCCTACACTGTAGCTCAATAGAAATGAATATGTGGAGAGCTTGTAGCTTTCCACTGGGTAGCTTCGCAAGGTCAATTCCAACTTCAGGGTAGGTTTTCACCTGCGCACACAGTTCTAGTTGTTCCACGGTCATGACCACGCCCAGGAAGGCGCATATTCTACTTTCGGATGATGTGATGATCGAGGTGGCTGACAGGCTCGCTTGCATCGGCCTCGCTTGATCCAAACTCACTTAGAGTGTCTGTCTTCAACTATAAGACCTACAGACCCGATTTCAAGTCCTCCATCATGGCCTTGTACTGTGATTACATAGTATTCCATCTTTCCTGAGACACCAAAGTGACTGCATCTGTGATGTTGGCGAGGTCCTCTTCCATAAAGGTGACCTCTTCCTCTCCTATGAACTTGGATCCTTTTCGATTTTTGCGTGGACTCTTCAAATTTTATGTGCCTCTTTTAATGTTGCGCAGAGATTCGGCACCATCGTCATTGAGTCTATCTAAGCCTTTGAGGTCCAACTCCTTCTCACCTCCCAGATCCTGTTCCTTATATTTTTCTACATCTGACTCCTTCTCTAATTCGAACTCAGTATCTTTTTCGCTAGTCTTCTCAGTTCCCATATCAGTGTGAAACTCAGTTGTGTCCTTTAGAGCTATGTCTTTGCCTGAAGTGGACATCATAATTGTTGAAAATGCAGCAATATGATGGAGCTTAGTGAAATGAAGTCGCCTTCACTAAGTGGGCCCGCAGGTAAATTCTGGCGCAAAGTCTATTTTTAGACTATGTCTATTTTTAGACATATGGAGCATGGTCCAGGGGTTGTAGTATGTTATTCTTGGAGTATTGGTCATGTTGGTAAAAATAGATGGACCTCTATTTTTGTGACCTATAGGTTGATAGGTCGAATTCTATTTTTAGACTGCCTATCCTAAAAATAGGGAAGTCAAATATTATTTACCCTTAATAATATTTGGACTATACACTTCAGTTTACACTCTCGGAGCACTTCAGTTCGAGCCTTGTAAGTGGCTCATGCATCTGACAGAGGAATTATGCTATTCCCAAGGGTTTTATGGCATCATGCATGGTTGACTTCAGTTAGGACTTCAGTGGCAGAAGTTTGGCGGAGTTAATGAGATAGCTAGTGGAGTTGTGTTCTGTTTATTTTAGTTGAACTGGTTGAGATTAGTTTAACTAGCTAATCAACTAGTTATGAGTGGAGTGAATTAAATATTATTTAATTCATTAATTAGTAACTCATTATTCAACTCAAGAACACATCAGTTCACTACAGTGCATGATCAGTTCGGTGGAGACCAGTGAAAGAGGTAGATGAAAGGGTGGAGTTAGCTATCAGTGGCGACATCAGTTGTGCATGAGATTTGCACCACACTTGGAGGAATTTCCCATGATGATTGCACTGTCAAGCCAAGGATATTAGAACCTTGGATATCTATATAGACAGGCCTGGATTGTGCAATAGAGGCAAGGCAATTGGCAGTGAGTTTTGAACCAGTAACCTGTTCAAAACTGAGCTAGTTTGTGTGTAGCTTCATTAGATAGTACTGAGTACTTGTGAGGAGTATTGTACTGAGTTGTTACATGATTTCTCCATTATAATATAAAAAATAGCTACAGGTTTTTTAGCTATAATCATTCCCCATACATACTGTGTTAATGTGTATGATGATTTGATGTGTTATCGCTTGATTTTATTTCCGCATGTTTGATGATCTGAGTGGAAGAGATTATGTGTTGCATATAAATTCGAATTGTATGTGATCAGGATAGTCTCGGTGGATAATTAATAATTATTCAGCAAATTTCTACATGGTATCGGAGCTATTGAAGCAGAGATTGATCATCATAGTGATTACAAACTTATTTCGGTAGACAGAGTCTGCATGCGGGCCAGGTAGCCTCTGGATCCATCCTTTCTTTGAAAGGTGATATATCTAGTAAACGCCCCTTGCAGTCAATATTTGTGCTAGAAATAATTTTTTCTCACAGATCTAGAGCAGTTGAGCTTTGAGGTGGAATTCGAAATTTTGCAGCAGTTTTGTTTTCTTGGTGCCGGTGTTGAAAATTTCTTTCAACGGTTTGCGACTCGAATATGCTCTTGAAGGCAGTTCGAATTATGTTGCATGGAAGGATCGCATGGAAGCAGTATTAGAAGATAATGGTATGAAGGAGTTCGTAGATACGGATGTCCAAAAGCCCACTGATGCAGCTGAAGTCGAAGCATGGCAAAAGAAGATGGCGAAATGTCGAAGGATCCTGTTGGAGGGCGTCAAGGATCATATTGTATCCAGCCTGCATGGAAAGGCTTCTCCATATTTAATGTGGAAAGCTTTGACGGATATATTCCAGAGTAAGAGCGACCAAAGGAAGCTGGCGCTCAAAGATAAGCTCAGGAACATCAAGATGGAGAAGGGCGACAGTATTGCCAAATACCTCACGAAGTTCACTCAATGCAGAGATGAGCTGGGAAGTGTGGGGGTGACTGTCGAAGATGAGGACATGGTCGACCTACCTCTCCTCGGTCTTCCGAAGGCTTGGCACTGATATCAAGATAGTGTCAATGGTCGGGAGAAGCTGCTGGTATGGGAGCGCCTTTAGGCGGATCTCATGCAGGAGGAGATAAGGAGGACTACTCGGGATGGATCTTCATCAAATGGGGCTGATGAAGAAAACTGCGCTTTGGTTGCCAAAGCAAAGAAGGGGAAGGGTAAGAAAACCTCTCATTCTGGTGCAAAGGGCAAGAAGCAGGATATGGTGAAAGTGAAGTGTTTTCACTGCCATGATCACGGAAATTATGCTACAAATTGTCCAAAGAAGAAGAAGAACAAGCAAGCGGGAAGATTTGTAGATGGAGAAGATTTGGCTTCACAGTTCGAGCTTGACTTTTCACTGATCGCATGCTTGGTTTCAAGTGTGTTGGGATCGGTGTGGTTCTTGGACAACGGTGCGTCATTTCATATGACGGGAGATCGGGATTTGTTCTCAGATCTGGAGGACAAAGATTTGGGTGTGCACATCGAGATGGGTGATGATGGTAGATATAGTGCGACTGGTATCGGTACCATATCCTTTCAGAGGGAGTCTAGTAAACCCTTTGTATTGAAGGATGTCATGCATGTACCTGGATTGAAGAAGAACTTGATCTCTGTGGCGATGTTGGAAGATAAGGGGTATGATGTGGTCTTCAGCGAAGGAAAAGCCTTCCTGCGCAGTAAGACTACTGGAGAGACCCGGAAGATAGGGGTTCGGACCAAGAACCTTTATCAGTTGCAGGTAGATGGCTGCGCAGCTATGGCATGCAAAGTGGGAGAAGTGGTGAGTCGGGATGATGAGGGCGAACTGTGGCACAGGAGATTGGGCCACCTTCACCATGGAGCTTTGAAGATTCTGCAGCAGATTTCTACTGGGCTTCCTAAGGGCACTCTTGCGCAGTCAGATCAGTGCAAGGGGTGTACTTTAGGGAAGTATGTGAAAGCCACCTTTCACGAGAAGGATAGTCGCGCCACGACGATCCTTGAGAGAGTTCACACAGACGTGTGTGGTCCTTTCTCAGTTGCTTCGATAGCAAATCACAGGTATTATGTGATCTTTGTTGATGATTTCTCTCGAAAGTGCTGGATCTTCTTCATGCAGAAGAAGAGTGATACATTCGCGAAGTTCTGTGAGTTTAAAACACTGGTCGAGAAGGAGTCGGGGAAGAAGGTGATTGCTCTAAGGAGTGATAACGGTGGTGAATTCATCTTGGCTGAATTCAAGGAGTTCTGCAGCGTAGAAGGGATTCGGAGAGAGCTCATCACACCCCATAACCCGCAGCAGAATGGGGTGGTTGAGTGGAAGAACAGAACGATCGTGGGTGCTGCACGGGCGATGTTGCATGATCAGGGCCTACCCCTTCACTTGTGGGCTGAGGCATGCAATACAGCAGTGTATGTGCAGAACCATTGTCATCACAAGGTTCTTGGCATGAGTACACTGGAGGAGGCTTATTCTGGCAAGAGGCCTGATATTTCCCATTTGGGGATCTTTGGTTCTCCTGTCTACATGCATGTGACGAAGGATGCGAGAAGGAAGCTGGATCCAACTGCTGAGGTTGGAATATTTGTGGGGTAAACTGATACACCTCACAACTACCGGGTGTATTTGTCAGACAGTCACAAGATTGTTGTGCGACAGGATATAAAATTTCAGGAGGAGAAAGCCATGCGGTGTTCGCTTGAGAGGGAGCTACACTTGCATGCAGATGAGGAGTTGTTAGTTCCTAAGGAGGAGCTTCCGGATGTGGATCAGCCACAAGAGGAAGTTCAGGAGGTGGAAGAAACCACCCATGCAGCGACAACCATCAGAGGGCGCATGCGCACTACAGAAGCTGAGCGAATGGCTCAAGATGCAGAGAAGGTTGTAGGACCACCTACAACACATCGCAGACAGAGACAGTCACCGGATCGGTACACTGGATACATGGATCTTGTGATTCAATGTGTTGTGACGGAGCCATCCTCTTTTGAGGAAGCTGTGGAGGAAACCACATGGGTTGATGCCATGATTGAAGAATATGATTCAATCGTCAGGAACAGTGCATGGGAGATTGTCCCAAGACCGGTGGGGAAATCAGTGGTGGGTTCGTGATGGATCTACAAAGTGAAGCAGGCGGCTGACGGGAGTTTGGAGAAGTACAAGGCGAGATTTGTCGCCCGTGGCTTCTCACAGATAGAGGGGATCGATTATGAGGAGACCTTTGCACCTGTCGCAAGGTACTCTTCCATACGGACGATCCTTGCTCTCTCAGTGCAGATGGGGTGGCACATTCATCAGATGGATGTGAAGACTACGTTCCTCAATGGAGTTATTAAGGAGGAGGTGTGCATAGAGCAGCCTGAAGGTTTCGAGATCTTCAGCAGTGAGTCGCATGTGTGCCGACTCAAGAGAGCACTGTAAGGGATGAAGCAAGCACCTCGTGCTTGGTACAATCATATAGACAGCTACTTCACCGGGCTTGGATTCTCCAAGAGTGAGGCGGATCCTAACCTGTACCAGATTGTGGTGGAGGGGAAGCTGTTGATCATCGTACTGTATGTAGATGATCTGATTTTGACTGGCGATGAGCAGTTGATACTTTCATGCAAGGAGGATCTTGCACGAGTGTTTGAGATGAAGGACTTGGGCATCCTTCATTATTTCCTGGGATTGGAGATTTGGCAGCGCAGCGGAGGACTGTTTGTTTCTCAGGGCAAGTATGCCCGGGAGATTTTGGAGAGGTTCAACATGCAAGGCTGCAAGCTTGTTGACACTCCTCTTCCTGGTGGTTGGAGGAAGGAGGATGCTACTTTAGCAGAGGTAGTGGATGCCACTGTCTATTGACGATTGGTGGGGTCGCTTATGTATCTGGTCAATACACGACCCGATATATGCTATGCAGTTAACCAGCTTTCGCAAGCTATGGTTAAGCCTACCAAGCTCTTTTGGAAGGCGAGCAAGCATGTATTGCACTATATCAGAGGCACATCGGGATATGGTCTATGGTACAGACAGGAGGATGGAGTGAAGCTTTCTGGTTTCACTGATGCAGATTGGGCAGGGAGTCCAACAGACCGGAAGAGCACTTCTGGAGGAGTTTTCAGCATTGGGTCGACAGCAGTTTCCTGGTACAGCAGGAAGCAGAGATCCGTGGCACTCAGTTCAGCAGAGGCCGAGTACATGGCAGCAAGCTTGGCTGCATGTGAGGCTATTTGGATGAGAAAGATCCTCGCAGGTTTGTTCAGGTTGCATTTGGAGCCTACAGTGATCTACTGTGATAACCAGAGCTGCATCAAGCTCTCGGCTAATCCAGTATTTCATGATAGGTCCAAACATATCGACATCAGGTACCATCATATCAGAGATTGTGTCCAGCGAAGAATCATGATGCTTTCATATGTTCCCACGGAGGATCAGGATGCCGACATCCTGACGAAGGCGCTCACCAGGAGCAAGTTCGAATTCCACAGAGGTAGGATAGGGGTTGAAGATAATCCATATCTTGCTGAGAGGGAGTGTTGAAAATGCAGCAAGATGATGGAGCTTAGTGAAATGAAGTCGCCTTCACTAAGTGGGCCCGCAGGCAAATTCTGGCGCAAAGTCTATTTTTAGACTATGTCTATTTTTAGACATATGGAGCATGGTCCAAGGGTTGCAGTATGTTATTCTTGGAGTATTGTTCATGTTGGTAAAAATAGATGGAACTCTATTTTTGTTACCTATAGGTCGATAAGTCAAAGTCTATTTTTAGACTACCTATCCTAAAAATAGGGAAGTCAAATATTATTTACCCTTAATAATATTTGGACTATAAACTTCAGTTTACTCTCTTGGAGCACTTCAGTTCAAGCCTTGGAAGTGGCTCATGCATCTGACAGAGGAATTACGCTATTCCTAAGGGTTTGGTGAGCTCATGCATGGTTGACTTCAGTTAGGACTTCAGTGGCAGAATTTTGGTGGAGTTAATGAGACAGTTGGTGGAGTTGTGTTCGGTTTAACTTAGTTGAACTAGTTGAGATTAGTTTAACTAGCTAATCAACTAGTAATGAGTGGAGTGAATTAAATATTATTTAATTCATTAATTAATAACTCATTATTCAACTCAATAACACATTAGTTCACTACAGTGCATGGACAGTTCAGTGGAGACCAGTGAAAGAGGTAGATGAAAGGGTGGAGTTAGCTATCAGTGGCGACATCAGTTGTGCATGAGATTTGCACCACACTTGGAGGAATTTCCCATGATGATTGCCTTTCAAGCCAAGGAGATTCGAACCTTGGATCTCTATATAGACAGGCCTGGATTGCGCAATAGAGGCAAGGCAATTGGCGGTGAGTTTTGAACCAGTAACCTGTTCAAAACTGAGCTAGTTTGTGTGTAACTTCATGAGATAGTACTGAGTACTTGTGAGGAGTATTGTACTGAGTTGTTACATGATTTATCCATTATAATATACACAATTAATCATTATTCAGCAAATTTCTACAATAATGGGCTAGGTGGAGCTAAACCTGACTTTCCATGAATTCCGCCAAGTTGCTACGACCTGGTAAAATTCGACCTCCGTTACCATATACGACAATGTATACCAAGTAGAGTCTTTATGTGCTTTAATCTTCACATTGTGCATGGTTACCTGGAATTCAGCAACGGTATTTATTTATTGTGCAAATTTGGCGAAATTATGGGTCAAGAATGGATGGCAGTAAACAATGCAACTTTAAAATTACCTAGAAGATCTTATTCTCCTCAACACGTCGGGGCTTGGATGAATCCCATAGGTTAGCATAGCACGCCCCTTCGCATATGCCCGACTCTATTTCGAGGAGGACTGCATATGTTGGAGTCTCCCATGATACCAATGCAATTAGAAACATTAGCAAAACAACTTTCCCAGCTCCTGTGCCTCACACACATTCTCCAGAAATTATTCACACAAAAAACTGGGACCACACTAGAAAATTTGGCAAAAATTCTGACGGTCAATTCGGAATTGTCGCAAGAGCGACAATTCAAGGGCGGGAAAAACGTGGTTTACCATACTGTCACAGTTCCTACGGAATTAAAAAGTGTCGCACTATCGACACTTTTTCCGTCGCTTCCAAACAAGTGTCACTCTTCCGACGTTTCCCAATCTGTCGCACTTCCGACCTTTGTAAACTGTCACACTTCCGACGAAATGTGGTCCGACGTTTTGAACATCGCTCTTCCGACGTCTGTAAACTGTCACAATTACAACGAAATGTGGTCCGACGTTTTGAACGTCGCTCTTCCGACGTGTTTATACTATTTCTCTTCCGATGTTTCTAATTTGTCGCAATTCCGACGCTTACAAGGCATCGGTATAGCGACGGAAGGTTCAATTTAAAAAAAAAATGAAATTTTAAAAGAGGAAAAACGTTGTTTTAAATATATTATATGAAGTAAAACAGTCCATGAAGTCATTACATTTTCACATCTGAAGATTGGAACCCAAATATCCATCCAGAAAAGTGGAAGTCCCCCCCCAGACAATGATAGAAAAATACCCCATGTCACATACAGGGACATGATATAAAACCCAATAACGGTCCACATGGAGATTATCGACAATCTGAGAAAGCATCCAAATATGCCCGAGGCATCTATAAGAAAGTGAAATAGTAGTATGTAGAATAGTAAAGCAACAGATAGAGTACCGACGTCCATTGTTCCAAATACAAGTTAAAGTACCCAAAATCCTTGAGCAGAGAAAAACGCTAATCATGTGAGGAGTGTGATATGTCCAAAATATAAAAAGACCATCAGACCATATCAATAAACCAGCAACATAGACCAGCATCGCTAGTTTTGAAGGCAGAGTGATAAACATTAATCATTTTTTTTTCACAAGAGAAAAAACGTTGTTTTGAATATATTATATGAAGTAAAACATTCCATGAATTTATTACATTTTCACATCTGAAGATTGGAACCCAAATATCCATCCAGAAAAGTGGAAGTCCCACCCCAGACAGTGATAGAAAAATACCCCATGTCACATACAGGGACTTGATATAAAACCCCGTAACGGTCCACATGGAGATTATCGACAATCTGAGAAAGCATCCAAATATGCCCGAGGCATCTATAAGAAAGTGAAATAGCAGTATGTAGAATAGTAAAGCAATAGATAGAGTACCGACGCCCATTGTTCCAAATACAAATTAAAGTACCCAAAATCCTTGAACAGAGAAAAACGCTAATCATGTGAGTGTGATATGTCCAAAATATAAAAATACCATCAGACCATATCAATAAACCAGCAACATAGACCAGCATCGCTAGTTTTGAAGGCAAAGTGATAAACATTAATCATTTTTTTTTCACAAGAGAAAAACGTTGTTTTGAATATATTATATGAAGTAAAACAGTCCATGAAGTCATTACATTTTCACATCTGAAGATTGGAACCCAAATATCCATCCAGAAATGTGGAAGTCCCACCCCAGACAGTGATAGAAAAATACCTCATGTCACATACAGGGACTTGATATAAAACCCAGTAACGGTCCACATGGAGATTATCGACAATCTGAGAAAGAATCCAAATATGCCCGAGGCATTTATAAGAAAGTGAAATAGCAGTATGTAGAATAGTAAAGCAATAGATAGAGTACCGACGTCCATTGTTCCAAATACAAATTAAAGTACCCAAAATACTTAAACTAGTAAAATAGGAGCAATTAAGAATTCACTGTTTATAACTAGTTTAGAAGAAAACATTTAGAATAATAATTATTAAAACTAGATTACACTTAAGTACCTTCTGATTTACTCCTTTTCATTAATTATTCAAAAATGAAACACAGTGATATAATAAACAGATATAAAAACTTAAAACACAGGATAGAGATGACTTATTGATTCGTAGTTTGACACATGAATCCTGTAAAAAGTCTCTAGCATCAATTCATCATCCATCAAGCCACAAAGAAATTTCTCCAACAACACTTTATTCCGAAAAAGTCAATATTACTGCAAAGTATATGAATCCACACTTACTACTACAATTGATGGAGTATTTATACAAAAAATCATACAAAATATCTCATAACAAATTGAGATATTATCTAGGATAACTAATAAGTATTTTACAACAATATAGAGACAGATGGTCTCGTAGATAAGAAAAATGATAACTGATGTTGTGCTATTTCCTTCTTTTAAGAATGTGCTGGAGGCAGGCCCTATATCTAGGCTTGCTGCTGTCCTCTTCAATAATTCTATGTTGATTATTTCGTTTCACTGATGCTCTTTAACTGCTCTGATACTCTTTTACCTTTGTTCATCCTTTTATCCTTTTTATCATGATATACTGTGGTAAATAGGCAAAAATTTATGTAAGGATAATTTTTTACAAAAGTTCCATCATTTCTTCCCACCATTGAACTTTTGGCACTCTGGTCCTTTGCAACTTTCTTAGTGTTTCATCAGCCTCAGTATATCTGAAGAAATTAGGCTGATTTGGGAACAAATTATTTACTTCATGCTCAAGATAAAATAAATTCTCCAACCTGTCATGAAGGTTTTTCCCTGTAGGCAATGTTGTTGTTGATGAACTGGTTGAAGAACTAGCTTGATTATCAACATATTTGTCCAATTTTTCAACATAACTATCAAGGTCCAGTAGCTTATCTTCTGCAACTACAGGACTGGGAAATCCTCTATTTAACAAAATATTCAATCTTTCTCTGAAGGCAATGATTTCTTCTTGCATATTTGAGCACCTTCGTTCTAAATTCTGTACCAGAGTTCTTTTAGTAAAAACTCTCTTTATTTCCAGAATTGTTCCAGTCCTGTCCTAAATACCAATTTCTGCAAGTTGATTCTTAGTATGAGTATTCAAAAAATGTATAAGTCTATTGGCCTCTTCTGGCATATTTCCCAACTCTTGTCTTCATCTCTCAATCTCATCCAGAGCCAATTTAACTAAGTTATTCTGTTCATCCATTATTTGAATTGAGGACCAAACATCCTTTATTGATTGAATGATATTATCCCAAAGAATTTCATTTATTTCTTTTAAAGGTTTCTCCAATGTGAGATCATTTTCCAATGCTTTGACTGTTTTTTCTAATTTGTTCACTTCTCTTGTTTTATTAGCAACACTCATTTTTGAAAGCTCATATTTATGTTCTAGAGTGGCCAATTGTTCCTTTGTTTTGTGAAGCTCTATGGCCTGAATGTTCATATCTTCCATTGACTTTGTTAATTCATCAGTGTTCAAATTTGCAGTGTTGCTCTGTGACAATTTTGCTGGCTGACCTGTTGTTGCTGTACCTGTCACTACTCCTACTATAGATACTAGAATATTTTCCTGCTTATATTTTAATTCATTCTCAAGCTCTTTTTCAGTTGCAGTAAGTTGCTCATTCAATTTTAAGAGCAAATCCATTAGTTCTTCCTCAGAATTTTGTTTGATGATTTCTGCAGTCTGTGGATGTGTTGAGGCCAGTAACTTTAATTTTTTTCTCATAGCTGCAATATCATCATCTTTTCTCTTGATCAAAGCTTCAATACCTTTCACATCTTTAGGATTATGACCAAAACCAATGATTATTTCCTCTAAAGTTTTGATTGTATTATCCTTAGACTGGGAGGAGGCTTTTTCAAGCTGCAGTTGTGTATTAGTATTATCCAAAGAATCCTGCAACTTATGGGTCATCATTGATTTATCCGTCAGAGTAGAATAAATCACCTCACCTATTTGCTTCTGTAGCTCAATTTGATCTAAAGGATGGATATCCTTTGCTAAGACTTCAAAATTAGTCCTAACATAATCTGCAGCTGTCTGAGGCTGCTGCACCTTGGGCTTCAAATGGCTCATTAACATCTTACCCTGTTGGATCTCATAAGCTGACATCGATCTTTCTTGATTTTTCGAAGCCATCTTCAAAAATTGGTTGTACACTTGAAGTCTAAGTGGATCGTTCCTGGCCTTTATATTGATGAATGTTCTTTTGATGTCCCAGGCAGTTTTTACTGGAGGTTTGAAAGAAGATATTTCTTCACTTTGTTGCCTATGTATTCCCTGTTTTTAAAAATTAGTGGATGTCCCACTACCTGTACCTGTTTGTTGACTGTCTTCTCTTCCTTGGCTGTTAGGGATTTCCTAAAATGATTCATCTTCTGGAAGGGGAGTTAATTTCTACCTTTTAACATCTTGTTGTTCAGAAGAGCCACCAATAGGAGCAGTTGTTTCAGCCTCTCTCTTTTTTCCCTTTTCTATATTCAGAGGAGTTTGTAAAATAGAAATTTCTGGCTCACTGATCTGAGTAGGAGGAATTTTTCCTCGACCTTGTTCTTTAGAAGTCTCTGGTTGCTCTGTCATTATGAATTTTTCAATTATTTGTATATCAGGCTCCTTTTATTTTCCTTTAGATTCTACTATTACTGTACTAATCTCCTGCAAATTTTGTTATAAAGTCTTGGCTGAAGAAGATCCCTGCACCTGTCCAAAAGATTCTAGGTCAAGTTTCTTTTCAAGATCTTTCATTACATTTTCAAAATTGACCTGCTCACTATCTTTTTCAACCAATTTCCCTTCTGTCCATTCATCCATATTAGCATATTGTTCTATTTCTGGGATTCTTTGATGGATGTATGGTGACAGTTTATTTTTAATTCTTCTATCACAGATAAAGTTGTTTGGATCATAAGGCACCCAGTAGAAACTCTTTTGTAGTCTGAGATAGTCTTCTAAAATCCTTTCGGCTTCCTTTCCAGCTTCCCTAGAGTTACAAATGAAGGGACCTAATTGGCTCTTGATCCTGAGTTGAGCATTTTTCTTTGCATTGAAAAAATGAATTATATCTGAATTATTCATCTGCCTGAAATATTCTAATGCAAAGAGTCTCATTCGGACATACTTGGGAAGTTTGAATGGGCATAATTCACATCCATATATCCTGATCTCTGTGTAGTTTTGATATAGGTACCAGTCACCTATCTTGTAATGCTTTAAGAGCTGTAGGATTTTCTTGATTTCATTGTTAATTCTAGGAGGAGAGACTCCTGTCAACAAGGTAGTTGTAGGATGAACAAAAAGGTTGAAAAACGCATTATAGGAATAAGGAGAATCAGAGGAATTGTGAGTAATGGAAGACCAAAAGATGACTGACCTAGGATTCCCTTTGGCATCAAGTTTCTTAACATAAAAAGGGAAATTTTCTGACTGAAAGTAAATCATGAGATGATATATGACAGAAGAATACTTAAATACTCTCTCATTTTCAAATCTCATGAACTGATCATGGATTTTGTCAGCAATATAGGATGCAAAATCGTACTTGACAGCAGGAGGCTGTCCAGGGGTAAAAATGGATAACAATACTAGGGTTAACTGATCAACATATTCACTAGTTTTGAAGCCCATTATGGAAGATATCATGTTTAAAATAATTATACCCTCATCAGTAAAGAAAGTATAACCATAAGGGGGAGGGTTTTTAGGCTGATGCTCTGGTAACATGAAGGTTTGGCATAGGCAGTTTAACTCTTCATGGGATAAATTAGTAGATTTCTCAAGTAATTCAGCCATGGACAGGGGAGTGAGATCTTTACCAGGTTTTAATTGTAGCATTTCATTTATGGACTAAGCAGTTATTGGGAAAAGGACATTTTGACTTGGGGATAAAACTGATCATTGGTTGGGATCATAATTTGCATAGCAATAATGGATTAACTCAGGAAAAATATGGACTGAGGGGAGAAGGTACATAGGAAGATTTGATTCCCAAAGTCCAAAGATGTCAGAACCATTCAAATAATTGTCTCTACACTGGAAAAATATTCGAAGAGGATTCTCACTGAGACGCAAGTCCTTAATTTGAAAATCCATATCGGTTAAAGGAAAATAATCCAAGTCCTTGTGAGGGGCATTGATGGGCACGACATTCAGAGCTCCAGGAACTTCCATTTCTGGTTCTTGTGGATTCAGAAATGGAATTTCAGGGTTTTTGTGGAAAAGGGGCACAATTACCAGTTTTGGGAATATAATTGCAGTTCTGGGAACGAAAAAGACCAAACTGAACTTCTTTTCAGACCTTAGTGTAGAATTAAAACTAGAACCAGGATTTTTTACAGAATTTAGTGGGGAATTGGAATAAATACCTATTTATGGGAAATGAAACATGTTTAAACAGGCACTGGTTATGACAGAACCTTGAAATACTCGGCTTCAATTCTCTTCAGCAAGGTAACGGTCAGCAAGCATTAACAGTTGGTTTTTGAATTTTTTTGCATGGAGGACTGGGTAGCGCACGGAACAATGAAAATGATGCAGACGTAATTTGTTTTATTTACAAAGTCAAAATGGTGGCGGGTTTTGATTGATGACGTCAGCATGTACGATGGTTTCGTCACAGAGGGATAGGAGCGGATCTTTGTTTGGGCCACTCACGCAGTGGAAATCCGGACCCGAAAAAGATTAGGGCGAATTTGATAAGAAACTTGCGTCACAACTCTCCCTCCGTACACCAGGCCAAATTCGGACCCGAAAAAGATTAGGGCGGAATTCATTTGTTTTTCGCATCACAAAATTGGCCGATGTCAGCAAACTATTTTGGAACGCAAATTTGGTTTGAATTATGGTTTATCGCCGTTTGAAGTCCGGCGGCCTCGACTTAAGAACAATTTTGTTTGATCCCATCTTATAAAATTTGTGTTGGTTTTCTTTGATAATACACATATTTATAATAAATCATGGGAATACCACACTAAACATGTGGAAAAGTTATATAAATTATTAAGAACAATCATTTTTATGTAAAAATATCCAAATGTGCTTTTGGGAAATAAGAATTCGAGTATTTGGTTCATATTGTTTTAAAGGAAGGAGTGAAGTTGGAGCCTCAAAAGATGCAAGCTATTACAAAATGACCTATTCTTGAGAAAATCAAGGTTCTTAGAAGATTTTTTAGACTTACATGATATTATTGATCATTTTTTAAGAATTATGCATGCATTTCAAGTCCACTCACATATCTCTTGAAGAAAATATCATTTATATGGAATGATGAGGCTACTTTGGCATTCTCTCTTTTAATGGATGCCATGTCTTCTACACCAACATCGGTTGCACCTACTTTTGGTAAAACATTCATAGTAGAGTGTGAGGCACTAGGGCAAGGAATTTACGTAACATTAAAAAAATAAGGGATATCATTGGCTTTTAAAAGCAAGGAATTCAAAGAAAATATTTGGTGAAATCTACGTATGAAAAATAAATGGAAGCAATATTACATGCAATAAAAAATGGGGATAGTATATCATTGGGAGGTACTTTAAAGTCAAGATATACCATGATAGCATAAAGTATTTTTTGAAGCTATGGATTTCATTGGAAGATTAACCAAAATGAGGAGAAAAAATGCAAAGTTTTAATTTTGAGATAATCTGCAAAAAGGGTAAGGAAAATTTAGTACATGATGCTCTTTCTAAAATAGAAGAGGCCTCAAATTTATATCCAATTACATTTTCTATTCCTAGGTGGCTAGAAGAAGCTTGCCATAATGGAAAAATGACAATAGTACTAAACAAATACTAAAATTTATAAAGGATGGGATGAACTCTATGGAGCATTGGGAGTGAAAAAGAGATATACTTTGGTGCAAATGAAGAATATTTTTATGCACGCAAGCATATTTGAATAAACAAATATTAAGGGAGTCCCATGTCTCTCTGATGGTAGGACGCAGGGTTCCTTAAAACATCTCAAAGGATCGAAAAATATATTTTTGGAAGGAATGAAGAAAGATATTCAAAATTTTGTAAGAGAAGGTCAGGTTTGCATAATAAATAAAAGAGAGATAGTAAAATATCTAGGGTTACTTCAACCATTCCACATACATATTCAAAGACTAGAAGATATATCAATAAACTTTATTACAGGGTTACTGAAATATAAAGGTAAGTATTACATTTTTGTGGTCATTTATATAGACAAATTTTGTAGATTTTTTTTGTAGAGCTCAAAGTACATAAACAACAAGCCAAGTGGCAGAAGTGTCAGTGAAAGAAATTCATAGTCTTCATGGTTTTCCTAAAGTAATAGTAACAAGAAAATTTTGGAAATAATTATTTAATATGAGTGGAGAAACACTAGTTGCCATGAGTTCTACATATCAAACACAATCAAATGGTCAAACAAAAATATTTAACAAATGTTTTTAAAGTTATCTACAATGTACTCTTTAGAAAAGCAATCTTAATGGATGAAGTGGGTTCCTCAAGGAAGAATGGTAATATGATACTATCATACTACCTATCACACATCTACTAAAATTTCCCCATTTAAGGCCCTTTATGGATATCCAACTCCTAGTATCTCATACGTTTTGCAAGATAAGTCCAAAGTATAGGAAACAGAGTCACATATGGAAAATACTAAAGAAAATTTGAAAATTATTATGGAAAACCTTCAAATGACATGAAACATGATAAAACAACAAGGGGAACAACATTGAAGTGAAAGATAATTTGAGGAGGGTAATTGGGTATTTTTAGATTATAGCATTATAAGCAATCTTCATTCAAGAAAAAGAAGAATAAAGAATTAGCTCAAAAATGCAATGTGGAAAAAGTCGAAGTCGGGATTAAATCGGCAAGGGTCCAAAAGTTGAAATACTCGATAAAGTCGGGAGTTTTTTGAAAAAGTCGGCAAAACTAAAAAATACAAAAATATTCATTTTTGGAAAAAATCCTGATTTTTTCAAAAAAAATTAAAAAATTATTAAAGAAACTACCTCACTCAAGATTTTTTCGAAAAAGTCGGCAAAAAGTCGGGACTTCGAGGATAAAATCGCGACTTTTTCAAGGATGAAAAAATCGGCAAAAGTCGGCCAATAAAGTCGGCAAAAGGTCGGCCAATAAAGTCGGCTCTGGGAAAAATTCGGGATTTTTTCAAAAAGTCAGGACTTTTTGCCGACTTTTTCCACACTGCAAAACTATTATGGCCCTAAATAATTATTCATAGGATTTCACAAGTGGTATAGAAGTTATATTTTCCTTCTTCTTGCATTTATAAGGTTTTTCATGTATCTTGCCTAAAAAAGGTTTTGGGAAAAAATATGCCAATATAAGTAGAACTTCCAAAATTAGATGAAGAATGAAAGTTGATTCTTGAACCACAAAAAGTTATAGATAAACATTCTGTATCTCTTTGACATATAACCATTATGAAGTACCTAATCAAGTGGAATAATATTCCTCTAGAAGAAGGTACATGGTAAAATGATCAATTCGTGATGAAATACCCACGGCTAAAGGGTTCGTTTGAAGTTTTGACAAAGGTTTTTTTATATGTTTTATATAACACGCGGCGGAATAGTTTTATTGTTTGTTAAGGTCCCACACAGTGATCAAATTTGAAGCGCGGGTCTAAATTTAAATTAGAAGGGCATATATCTATGTCGCCCTTCCATAATGAAAAGCTTTAAAAAAAAAACTTTTCAATTGACCACAATAAATTATTTTTACATTTCATTTTCAGAAAGACAAAACCATCAATCTTTATATTAATAAAAGACTGTTACATATACAACAATGAAGAAGGCTCCATCTTTCATTGCTTAAATATCTCATTGGCAATGTCAATATAAGTCTTGAAGACACTATTATAAGAGTTTGGATACATACCATCGGGATATAGGAGATTCTTATGTGTCAGATTGTGTAATGCAATTTTGACTTTGTCTCACAAGGAGCAGCAGCATGGAGGTCTGGATTTTTCTTATAGAAATTTTTTATTATTATTTGAAACGTTGTTTATAGATATGAATACAACAATGAAATTATGAGCATGGTGGACAATTGGTCAAGCTCATGATGCCAAACCATGATGATGTAAGTTTTGAATTTAACATTTTTACATGTTAAAGACAAATAGTCAAAATCACTGACAACTTAGTATGCCATAATTAATAATCATTCCCTGTTCACTTTTGTTAATAGGTTTATGTCAGACGATGATGAAGGGGCATTAGGCACTAGCCAACAATGTAGGAAGTTTTTTCCACATGTTGTGGCTAGGAGGGTTCGAAAACATTTGATTTGTAATAGCTACGTGTCAATACCTCAGCTGACTGTATTACTTAGATTAGTTATAGTTGTAGGAGTCGAACAATTTCAGCTAGTTGAATTATTATAATTAGACCTTTTGATTTCTAGAACGGTCCTCTCAGAGGAACCGAAGAGCCATATGTTATGTATATAAATTGTAATTCCTCGGATGAATAGAAGTAGAGAGGGAAGAGGAGAGTAGAGAGGGGATTTCTGCAATAAACCTCTGTGTGTGAAAAATTGTTTCCAGTTAAATTATTTCCAAGCTTAGTTGCCATTGAATTATCTCGAAATGCTAATTGTGAAGAATTTTTTAACTGTGAGGCGATTAGGTACTGATAATTCCATTCTTCTGTCTTTGAATTCTCGTAAATTGTTGGATAACCCTGTGAACTCACCCCACCCGAAGCGAGGTCTGTGTAGAGAACCGGGGTCGTGAACATTGTTCAAATATAAAAATCCCGCTTAATAAAGAGACAATATTGTTGTGCTTTCGGAAACTGATTTGAGGATTGGACATGAGTTAAAAAACAAAAGGATAGCAGAACCAGACTTGCACCTGTAGTCAAGCCCTATACTAAAACCACGAGCGGAATCACAAAAGCGGGTTGCCCATATCGCACTACTTTTGCGGAGTAGGTGGTATTTCCTATTTGTGAGCGATTCCATAGGGAATGCGACACGTGGCGAAGTGACCCCCGGAAAACCACCGTTTAACCCGCGCCATCGCACGTTAAAGCCCGACGTTGGAAGCCGAGCGAAATTGCCAAGAGTTTTTGATTTGGAGAAGGGCCATCGGATGGTGGTCGCATGTTGAACTTGCCCGGAGGTTAACTAAGGTGTGCGGAGGATAGCCAGGTACTATACGAGTGTTTGATTGGTTATTGATA